>JAQGBD010002041.1:0-11847 GCA_034698165.1 Punctoribates punctum | reverse complement strand
ATCAGGGTAATTAATTTGCTCAGAATATAATCATACGATTCCGCTCTCAAGAGGTTTGAATTTATATCTAATTTGTATACAAATTGATCTCTTGAATCAAAATTACAAGTGATCTAGGGAATAAATCCCAGAAACTAAGCAAATGTCATGAATCCTCTTATAAAGTTCATTCAGACAATTATTATCTATTCATCAAAATAAGAAAATAATCGTTTTCAATGTTAAATAATACCAAGGGTTTTAGTCATCAAACATGATGATGATGACCCTGATCATCGTCACTTAATGGCTAACATTTCAATGTCTAGTATTTAATGGGAATTCTTACAGAAGTTGTGTCCAATCAATTCAAAGAAAGACAAACTTTTATATTATTCAATTGATTTATCGATCAAATAAGTACAGAGAATGAGCAAGGAAGACTAGGAAGACCAACTCATTTTGAGTTAAGTCTGGACATTCTGCAGAATTCTCACAAAATGGCCTGGACATGGCCTGGACAAAACAAATTTCGTCTCAAATTTCACTGAATATCATAGTTTTCTATTAGTTTGAGTGAATTCATTGAATTTGAATAAATTAAAGCATAAATTAGAAACAAATGAACACTATTTTGAAATTAGTTTGAATTAAAATTTAAGCCTTAAGTTGTGTCCATTCATTCATTTTCAAGAGTTTAACTGTTTTTGCAGTCATTTTATGCTAAATATTTGCGTTTCATTTGTTTTATTCAAACAATTGATTAGTTTTACAGTTTTTTTGAATAAAAAAACCAAACATTTATTGTATAAAAGCTTATGATTGTTATCCTGGTAACTCTCAATTGGCTTTCATGTCTTTCCTGAAAACCTCAACATCCAGTTGAACCCCTCGCCTCGACTCTGCCCAGACCCCCTCAAACCTGGAGAATCCATGCGAAAACTGGACAGTTGGTCGCCCTAGCAAGAACATTCAATCCTCATGAGAGAAAAGCTTGATTATATGCCTAAGAAAAGCGAATTAATTAATTACCCTGATTAATTAACATAAAGAATCCATTATCCATGTTATGTAATTTTAATCAAATAGGAAGAGAAATAAATAATTAATTATCAATTATTTTTCGATAAATGTATCTTGATCATTTAAGAAAAAAGACAATCAATGTAAAGAAATAGGAATGAGATTGTCTTTGCTTTTGAAAATGATTATACTGAACCATGGTTACTTCAATTATAACGTTCTATTCTGAATGTTAACTCAATTGGTGGCATGACTACCGGCAGACAATCTAGCTTAATTTAATATTCATTGCTTCAGTCGTTAAATAATCAATTCGTTCGTTTTGATAGATTATAATAATGAAACTGATGTTTCCATAAATGAGTAATGTAGTTTCCATAGTTTCGCCTTTAGATCGATTCTTGAAGAAAACAGATGTCTAAGGGATGGGATGTTCTGCTCTATTCAATCCATATATCTATAGAATATATTTCTGAGGAACTCATTAAAAATTGTTATTCTTTAAAATTTTTGATCTCTTTTTCGGAGAATTTTTCAGATCAAAGAAAATATATCTGGGTTTTCGAGGCAGGTTTCCTTAAATTAAGACTCCCATGGTGACTTTCACAAGAAAACAATGGCAAATTGTTTCAAATTTGTCCATGATTAAACTATTTGTCTGCCAAACCCAGTTTATAAACATTATTTTTCTCGCTTTTAGAAACAGTTTTATATATAATTACAGTCGTTTTGGAGTCATTTTTGGGCACAGAATGAAAAAGAAAGAGAAATGAGGCGTTTCGGAGAAAAAATCCCATTATTCTTGTTTTAATATAATATTCAATACAATAACAGAATATATGACTTATATATATATTTGTATATAATTATATATATGAGTTATATAACAAAACATATAATAAATAGGATTTCAAGCCCTGGAAACAAGAGATAAATAAGCAATTATTGAAATTAATTTTATTTGTGGATTAGCTTGTTTATTCAATGAACTGATATAAGCCTTTAGTTATTATCATTTCAAGAATAACCAGGATAAATTCAATGTTCAACTCGAATAGTATTGGAAGGATTAATTCAATTTTTTATTTTGAAAAAAAACTCTTCAAGTGTTTACTAAATTTCAAACTCTCCAGGGTTTCAACATTTTGCCAAGTTACTATTCATAAAATAGACAGCTCTAGATAGGCAAAAATATTTTGAATAAGTGCCTAGAATTTTAAATATCTAGGAGTTTAATCAATTTAAAATTCTATCCACTTATTCAGAATATTTTTCAACGAGTAATTCAATTGAAAACATTTATTGCAAAATGAAAGACATTTAATTCAATTTGTAAGCAAAGGACGGCTTTTGTCGTCCATTTGTTTAATAATCTAAACGTTTGGAACCAGTGATGGCCAGAGGGGGTCGTAGTGTCGGAATAACCTCTTTTTTCTCCAACATATTTTTTTCTTAAATTCACCCTGACCCTAAAAATTGTCCATTGGAACCCCCATCCGATTTCGAACATCTTGGTCATCACTGATTTAAAACATTGAATTTAAACAAAACATTTGAGACGAAAGAAAAGTAATTCAATTAATTTCTTTCGGTTGAGTCATAAAAGCGTTTCATTTGAAATATTCAAAGAATGCCTTTTTTGACAGTTTTTCGGATTTGGTTTTGAAAGAAATGTTTTATAGCTTTTGACAGGTTTTCGATTTTTTCAAATACTTATTTGAGCATGGTGAGAGAGAATACAATATATTCTATACTATGTTATTTATTACAAGTCATGAAATTCTTGATTTTTCACTCGAATAGATTTTAAAGCAAGAAAATTGTTGTATAAATCAATTATACCTGAATTGAAATTTCAATCTTCGAGAAGATTATATTAGAAATTGTGGGAATTTATATATTTTATCACCTAGATTAGTTTAAGGAGCCATTAAATGCGTTGAAATTTCATGGATTTCAATGATTACCAGGATCTAACATCTCGAATTGGTTTCTCTATTAATGAATAATTGGTAGCTTGGTCTATACCCCACCCCTTGACCATCACTACTCTCAGAGTCACATATCTGAAGAAAATTGTCTTTTTTGTAGAGAAAAAGAGAAATCAATTCTCAGTTTTTTTTCTTATTTCTTGTCTTTCCCTTCAATTGAATTGATTTAATATAAATACAAAAATTCAATTCAAACCAATTTTGAGACAAAATAAGAGTTTTTAAGAGAAAAACGACTTTAATCTCAAACTGATTTCAAATTCATTCCTTTAAAACCCAGAATTCAGTTTCAGATCAATTGAAAGAAAATTCAAACTCAATATAAATGAAAACTAATGAATGATTTAATGGTTTTCTGCAAATAAATTATATTAATATTTATGGCTTTCCTCGAATACAGAGCCCGTTTCCGTAAGAGTCGGTCCATTTTCGTGAACCCGCAAATACTGAAGATAGCGAAAGCACAGGAACAGAGGCGGGCGTCACAGTTGTCGCAGATGTCTCAGCGGTCACACAACGCAGGCCTTCGGTCGCCGACCGGTTCCTTTCGATCGCCGAGGAATAGCTTCACAACCGTATCGCCCACTCATTCACATAATGGAAGACTCTGTTATGGCAATCGTAAGAATTTTCACCCAATTTAACAAGATCATTAAAAATATATTAATTAATCTTGATAATTTTTTTGATAAAATAAAATGTGTATTATTCATGTAGAATATTCTTTTGTCCTTTTATGACCAAGTATAATAAATGTTGGTTGAATTTTATAGCAAGATGATTCCGCAAAGAATTCAAGTAGTTGAAGCAAATCATTAATTCTAGAAAAAAAATAAACTAGGACACTAAAATTAAGATTAAGTTCTTAAAGGAAAGACTTATTTTACTCCGGAGTTAATTAAATGAAATATCCATTACCCTGATTATGGTCTTCGAGGCAAAAATATAAAAGGCTTTCTGCAGTGAAATGATTACAACACAGGCTTTGTGTCAATACTCAGTTTAGATGACATAATAATACTCACAAAAAAATTCTCTAGAATTTGAACCAAGTTTTTGATGAAATTCCAAAGAAATCAAATTTTTCAGAACTTAAGTCTTCAAACATTTATGAAAAGAATTTTCTAATATCACTCGAATTTGTCAAAAAAATGACTGCCCTTTGTCTTTTAATATAAGAAATAAACACCAAAACAATAATCGATATGATATTTCTTTGGGTTTAGGACATTACCATGCTATTTATAACTCTGCTAAATAATTGACATTGAGTTATTGTTATTCTGTTTCACCATGATCATTTATCTTATTTCATAAAAATCTATATTTAAACAAGATTATTATCGATAACTAAATTGACCTTGTTGAAAATCGTATAGAAGCTAAATATAAAACCAATTTCAATAGAATGAATGAAATTTCATTCACTGGAAGATTAAAAACAATATTCTTCGTAGAAAAATATATTTCTATTTAACTCAATAAACGAATCGCTTCCAAGAGTATAGAATATTAGATTCGGAGTCAATTTATACTTCATTAGCGAATAGATGGACAAAAAATTCCAAACAAATGCAATCAAGTGAACAGATAATTGTGCCGTCACTCCAATCACATTTATTTTTCTGCTCGGGTATTATGTTTGAGATATACGGGATCAGCACTACAACCAATCAAACAGGAATTAGATAAAATTCTCGGTGAATAAACCAACATTCTTTTGACCTTGAATATAGAATATTCTTCAAATAAGATGCGGGGGAAGGCCTGTTGGCCATCAATTCTTTCTATATTAGACATAAGACTGGATATAATAGGACTGGACTCCAGTCAATTCAATAATTTCACATTAGAGTTAGCCCATAGATACAGCCTTGTGATGGCCAAGATGGTCCTGTCTAGGAATGAGCAATTATCCAAAGTTACAATCTTGACAATCTTTTTACTTGCCTAAAAAAGTAATGTTAAAATTTGGGAGAGGATTCGGTCGTACAAAAATAACAGGGCAGGGTATCCGAGCTTTAGACACCCCCCTTGACCATCACTGATACAGCACAAGAAGATATACAAACAGAGACACAGAATATAGATATAGTGTTTGTAAGGAATAATCGATAGGAAAGGAAAGCATAGCTTTGTTTCTATCGTTTCATATGCTGTGAATTCATATGAAAAGAGAACTGACATAACACACAAATAAAAAGATAGTTTTTGCTCTCAGTTCTATATTTATTGCTTGTTCACTTCAAGTGAAACGTGAACGAATTGCCAATATTTTATCTAGCAACACGAAATATGAGGGTGAACCATGATCTTGAGAATAGATGGTCACTGAGCACACAATGTACTAGATTAAATTGACCAGAATCAGACGAGACATTTATTAATGAGCAAGCCTAATTCTTCTACTTTTTTATTTTGATATTTTGAAACTTATTTAATTATGTATTTGGTAACTAAAATGGATTATTTTCTGTAAAAACAGACTCGATTAATTATCATGGTCAAGTTCAGATAAAAAATTCATAGAATTTGTCACAATTTAATATCTTAGACAAAATTGGAATTTTATGTGAAAATACCAAGCAAATTAAATAAAATTGATATCGGCTCATATTTCAAAAGCTAATTCGATATAAACTTGATAATCGAATTGTCAATTCCCTGGTGATAAGTGTAGTGACCCACACGAATACCAAGAATATAATTTGATAGATATTAGAGTTTAGTCACATTCAGCAAAATTTAATTCCATAATATTTGATACTTGGTTTCTAATTGAGATTATGTAACTCAATTTCAGATGGCCTGGATCCAAAACGAAGTCCGCACAGCAGATCCCGTTCCAACTCAACCTCATCACTTCAGATGCATTTGAGAGCTTAATGGATACCAAGTTCTTTTTTCTATCGACCAATAGTAGAACAGAAGATAACTGAGTCACATATTTTCAATCATTCATATTGAATCACCTAGTCATCTTCAATCAAATTGGATCGGGTGGAAGTCAAACACCAGGCTGAAAATTGGGAGGATACCACTAAATGCTCCATCAACATTTCAATTTTAACCTAGAATATTTAATTCAAACTCTTTTTGCATCTCATCAATGGGGTGAATCATAGGAATAATAAACAAGGTCATTTTAATGACCATTTAAAACCTTTTCCAAATCATAATAAGCTCTCACAATCACCAAGCTCATCATAGCTAGATGAAAGATAAGCTTTTAAGAAAAATCATCTTGATAATGAGGAAAAAATTGAAAACCAGGTTTATCTTTTATCTAGGTACTTATCGTTAGATCTAACATGAACAATTATTCGACAGTTAACCAAAGAATTTGAATTTTTTTCAAACATCTTGTTTACTTTTTTGTAAGATAACTTTTTTCACATCAAAAAGAGCTGTACACCAGAAAAGTAGCAAGGACACACAATCAGAAAGCACAGAATAGAGTGGCTTAATCTAAATCAAACTAATCAGGGTGATTTAAAATTGGATTCACTGAAAAATTGTATGCAAAGTGATTAGGGCTAACCAAGATGACAATTAAACGAGATTATTTCCCCACCTATTCTAAAAATGATAGATAACCAAGTTAATATTTAAAAATAATTCAAATAACTTTAATCTAGGTATTAAATTTAGACTATCTTTCAAAAAATTAATAATAAAATTCGAATCAAAGTTTGATGGTTTCAAGGATTATTCAAGTTCAATTGAATCACAATTAAGATTTCTATCTTGCAAGTTTATTGAATATTTGAAAATTTTATCGATAATTTTTTTCAAAAAAAAAAAACAATTCACCTTGTAAATTAACATTTATATACTTAAATAAAAATTCAAATTTCATCTCATCTATGCATTCATTCAAATTTTCAAATGGTAACTTTGCTGGAGCATAAATGAAGCCAGGTTCAATTTATTCAAAAATAAAAATACCATGAATAAAAATAATTAGGACACTGTAATGAAAATGGAAATTAACTTGCGTTAATAATTATTTTAATAATTACCAAATTTGATACATATATCTGCATATATCCCAATGGAATCATTAATGAGCTTGGACATTACAACAATTAATTAGCTTATTGAATTTTATCACATACTATTATTTTCCTGGTTAATTTTGGTATTATCCTGGTCAAAACTGTTGTAATAAAAACATCAAACATAAGAGCTATTTCTGGTTTATTATTCTGTTTGATTACCATGGTCATAAAAACACAAATACTGATTATGTCTGATATATAACAGATATTATATAAAACAGTATTTCCAAGATATTTATCTCAATTATAATTTCCTGCTCTATGTTAAGCCCGAAAGTTGCTGTTGTTTCGAATGTTTTTAGAAATTATAATCTTGTTAATAGGTGTCCTAATAGGTGTTCTAATAAGTGTTCTTGCTAATTAACCATTTGGAATGGAGTGGAAAACAGAACATAATTGAAAGCATTTTCATGTTTTGACATTTTTGGCCATCAATTCAATTGATTTCATTAAAGGTATGAATAATTATAAATTAACACATTTTTTCAGTGATGGACATACAGTCCGCTCCATATTAATCTTCTTCATATCAGATAAATTATGAGCATGGTAACAGCTGCTGTTCCTTCTCAATGAAGACGAATTGCCATGGCAATGAAATTGGAAAATATTTTCTAATATTTCAGTCCTTCATATGAGACTTAACCAGGGCCTCCCATAGCCCATCCCTGTCCTGTTTAAATATAATCCAATTCAATTGAAAGTTTATCACATTTTGCCAGATGTTTATATACTCATGGTAAGTTAATCGGATTTTCCCGGTTTGATGCATAACTTATACGAAAAGCTTTGCTCAATACAGACACGACCAAGCTTCAAATATCACATGACTTTTGAAAAGGATAAATTTATAATCCTGGGTAAACAATTCACAGTTTTAATTGAATTTATTGTTTTTGTTCAGAATTAATTGATTTGTTTGATCTTGCGCATCTATAAATTCAAATATTAGAAATAATTATAATAATAATTAGAAAAACTTCTAATATTTGTTTAAAATCCTCAGAAAAAAAATGTTTTCATATCAAAGGAATGTTTGACTCACACTTCAGATGACTTAATCCCAAGGATTAGATTTAGATAAACCTTAACCCAGTCATAGACTCTGAGCTCCGGACAAATCCCAGACTAAGTAAACAGATCTAAATTCAGAAGAAATTCAGGTATTTATGAAATATGGAAAAGATTTTACTTTCATTTCAGTTGTCTTTCAGTTTGAGAGCATTTCAAACGACTATTGAATTGTTTTTCTGTAAAACACATCGAAAAAGAAAAAATTCAAAAATGAATTTCTCGCAAATAATTCCAAAGTTCTTGGTTTTTGTGAATCTAATCCATCAAATATTTTGCGGTGTTTTAGACAACATGATTGACGTCAGTAAGTGTGCTGTCTCTTTATCAAATACTGTTCTTGATTGATTGAAAATCGATTGATTGACTTATTCCCTTCAATTCTTCCATTGCAAGAACAAAATCATGCCATCAAGGAGATCCGAATACTTTATCAATTGCCACACAAGGAGAACATACCTCAGGTCTACTCCATTATGAGAGGAGTACCCCTTTTCGCCGAAATTGATTTCCTTCCAAGTAATTCAATTTTCATTAAATCAATGATGACCAAGGTGGCTCACTATATGCGGTTCTTTCAATGGGTATTTTATCTATGCCCCCTTGGTCATCATCACTGCATTGAATTTTAAATCATTAAACTAATTGTTTTGAATCGCAAAACAAAGGGTACATCCCTGAAGACACAGCTTATGTGATGGTCAGCGTTATTATCCCAGAGTTCACCTGTTTTGGCCGCCAATACATTTTGGGCTATCATCAGGAGAGGTGGCATATGCCGGCCTGTCGTCTCTGCACTAACACCAACCAGAGATACACAATGCCCTTGGTTCTCTACCTCGGCATTGACTCTGGCTGTTTTGACGTAACCATTTTCGAAACAACAACATTGTAAACCAGTAAATTTAATTCTGTGATTAATTTTTAGGGTCGTATCCCAACCTATTGGAAAGTGGAGGCCATTCCCTTCAACAGACGGCTCGACGACCGCACAGACCTGACCATAGGTCTGGCCTATGATAAGGACAAACAGTTGAGGATCTGCACAACAGAGCTGACGCCCGAGTGTCACAATGCCAGGAGCATTTTCTTCTCCCACCGCAAAGCCTAGCCTTTGAGAGGACAGTCATTGTCAGTGGAAACCCATAAACAGTCGAAACATAAATAATTTCTTTTGTTTTATTGTTTTTCTGATTATTATTTCATTTAATGTAAGAGAAATCGCATCACATTTGATGTGTTCAACGAATTAATAATTAATTATTTAATTTAATTAATCGACTCTTGGTTTTAATGTTAAGTATAAGTTCTATGAATTGATGACTTCGTTTCTGTCTTTGCAATAAACCGATTGATTATTATTTATTATTCTGAGCTGTTGTCGGGTGTCGTACGCAAAGCCCAAAATCATGTCCGTCTGGTCGCTGTCTCTCGGGTTGAGTGGCAGGGCCTCCACTCTCCAGATTGTTGGCACCCGGCCCTTGAAATTTAATGGAGATTTATTAGTCTGGGTTATTTAACAATCTAAAGTCTAGACAGTACTCTGTTTTGCTCAATATGATCTGGGTATAAATTATTCACCTTTTGCTTGACATTTTACGATAAGAAAGCATCTAACCATGATAAATTACATTAACAATATGACTGACTGGCCTTCCCTCTACTGAACAAGATTATTACTATACTAATGGGTAAGTTAAATGAGCAAGGTAATCTATTTACTGATCATTTGAATGATTTGCAAAAAGAAAAATTATTTCAAATATTTTGTTTGATTTTATTATAACTCAAATGAATTGCAAAAAATGCTTTACTTTCATTCACTTCCTATTTTATAAGTTAGAAATTGCCTAGATCAATATTTAAAAGTTCTGGATTCTAGAAAACTGATCATCAGACTAGTGTTGGTCAGTTCCTCCCTTTCCTCATATGAGTCCTATCAATACCCAAATATTGCTAAAGATTGTTAGTCTTTAATAAAGTAAACATTTGTTCAGAAGTTTCAAATATTGGTAAAAATAAATAAAACAAACATGGTCAATTATTTACCTGAGCACACCAGCCATCATCAGGAAGATAGAGAGTGACCGGTAATGTGTAAGACTGGTTAGTGTTTGTACAGAGACGACACCTAGGACATTCAAACACTTCCTGATGGTACCCGATATACCACTGTTTGTTCCGGATCTTTTCCGGGAAAAGAACGGCAATCGCCACGTAATACGTCAACTGAGGAATGTATTCTTGCAAGATAAACATGTGAACAACAATTAGTGAGCAACTCAAAGGAAAACTTCCATGGTAATATTAATTACACATAAAATAATGCAAAGTCATTGGTTATCTGTTTTCGTAGCTTTTATGAATATTATCAAGGTAGTTTTCACTAAATCACTTTACTCACTTGGTACAAAATCGACCTCGGCAAATAGTGGAAGGCCGCGGATTAGTGGATAAACGGTAGGTATTTGTGGGACTGTCTGCTGCTGTTCGTAGTATAATATTCTGATCTCTCGGATGCCGTTATTGCCCTCTATTCGGGTGATTTGAAAATATAATTTAGTTAGTTTTTAAAAAAGAATATGAACTAGATCATTAAAGACTTACTCACGTCAACCAAGTCTTGCAAAACTCCGCCAATAATTAGTTTTAAATAAATATAGAGATTAAAAATCACTAATAAATTGTAATTAAGAAACATTTTCTCTCATTTTATTCGTTATATTTCAGATGTGAACCAAAAAAAGCAGTAAAAGAATGAATGAATTTTCATTTTTTTCTTTTTGCAAAA
The DNA here is from genome assembly GCA_034698165.1 of Punctoribates punctum. NCBI lineage: Eukaryota > Metazoa > Arthropoda > Arachnida > Sarcoptiformes > Punctoribatidae > Punctoribates > Punctoribates punctum. The sequence continues at coordinate 931 of JAQGBD010002041.1, read as the reverse complement.
GGGATGACATAAGGGATGACATAATCAAAACTGTGTCACAAAATAAGTCGATTTCTATTATAATTGTTGTTATTATTTGTTGTAATCGTTTTGTTGGAAATGTTTTTCAAATGAAAATATATTCTATTTATTGAATAAAATTATTTTCTAAATAAATGTTTCTTTTGTTAAATAAAATGTATTATTGTTTTGTTGTTTTTTCCACAAATAATACTGATTTTGAGCCCAGATTAGGCCCGAGGTCATCAAACTGTGTAAATACAGCTAATAATGACATTGAAACTATCTTGATAATAATAACATTTAATTTTGTATAATAAATGAATGAACTTGCTTGTATAATTCCTGAAAATAGGTCAGTTATCTTGGCTATCATTAACTCTAAACTATTTGGTAATGAATCATAAAAAGACTTTAAATAAATGAAATATCAAGATTATTTACTGGAAGAAAATGTTAAATTGAACTAGATTTATTTTTCTAACAGACTAACATTTATTATTCAAAATTAATGATTAATTACAAGTTGACAAAGTATACTAGCTTAAATAAAGAATTTTCTTTATTTTAGAATAAGTTTTTTGAGCAACAACATTACTTATATTCAGGGATGTGCTAGGTCCTAAACATTAGGGGGGAAATCGGGCTTTAGAGAAGGGCGTAATGTTAAAATTTAGACCTTAGGGGGTGGGGCGAAAACGCCAGCCCCCCCCCTAGCACACCACTGTTATATTTGTGAAGTTTGCATGTTTAGAGTGTGTGCTTAGGCATCGATTTTTCGTATTTTATTTTTTATTTATTAGATTAAAGAAAACGATTTCATTATTTTTAGAGAAATTACTGAAAATTATTCCATTAAATCATTTCATGGGTTTTGTTGAAAAATAATCTCTAGTTTTCATTCACTCTATTAGTGAAATGGAGGTCTTAT
>JAQGBD010002040.1:0-11853 GCA_034698165.1 Punctoribates punctum | reverse complement strand
TCGTCGTTTAATTGCATTTAAAACGCCATTGAATTGAAATTTAAATCAATTTAAATGTTTTTGATTCTGAAGACAGCGATTATTGGATAATAAAAGTGAGTAAAACATAACTTATTTATAGTTTCTATCGATTAGAGAATAACTCAATTCTTAAGTGTTTTGTTTGACTGAAAATTCAAAATAAAAACTCAAAAAACCAATAAATGTATTGAAAATTAAATTCAGTTATGTTTTGATTGAAATCAATTTCAACTGAATCTCAAGTAATGTATTTTCTGCTGATTTTTAAGAACAGGAATCAAAGTATTGCAAAATGAGTGACAAAAATCCAATGAATAAGACAGTAGACAAAACTGATGATAAGGACAGAGATGAGGACAATGACGATGAGTATGAAGAAGAGTATAATCCAGTGAACGAATGCGCGTTTTGGCACGTAAGTCACCTTGCTTATTTTGATTTGCTCGCAAACTTTGATCACTCATTTTAATCGCTGTTTTGCTCTGAATTTTGCCATTAAATGAGTCTATAATTTAATACTCTTTGAGTTAACTGTTTTTATACGTTTCAATCGTTTCCTATATTTTTCATCACTTTTTGCACTGCATTTCAAACTCAATGTCAGTCTATTAGACATACATTTCATAGAATATTATATTTCACATCAGTTTTCAGTGAGTTTACCATTAATTTCATGGTTAAGGATAACTCTGCCAATTATTACCCCAATTATTATCTATTTCTAATTTCAATACATTTATTATTCTCAATGTCATCTTGCAAATAAATAAATAAAAATTTTTAAAAAAAGAATAAATTAAAAATAAAAATAAAGTGATGAACAATTTGATTAACCTTGTTTGTTTCTATATTTCTCTAATGAAAATTCAAGGACAAAAATAGCCTTTATCTATTTTGAGCATGATAATTCCTAATTTGCATATAAAATAATTGGCTTTGAGTTTAATAATTAAATTTAGAATTATTTGCAAAAAGCGGTCAACAAATCATTGTTTTTGTCTTTAAATCAAATGAATTCCAAGATTTTGATTGAATATGAATTGCATTTAAGATTGAGGCGATGGCCAGCAATGTCTTCGAGACAGGAATGTTGGTCGAGATCGAGCACTCGCCTCTTAAATACTGGTTGGCCACAGTTGTCGGCGCTTTCGGCCAATTGTTGTCTCTTAAGTGGGAGGGCGCCGAAAATGAGCCCGACTTCTGGTTCGATCTGAAGAACCGGAAGATATATCCGGTCGGTTATTATCGCGATAACCGCGACTTCAAAATCGAGCCCCCACTCAATCTGAAATTAGAGACCAAGAATATAGTAGACGTAACCGTTAAGTACTTCAAGAATCAGACCTCAATCGCCAGTTGTTTTAAACTGAGTTTATTCACGAAATACGGTTTCACTAATTTGTCGGACATTTTTATACCTCAATCGGTAGTCATTGAAGTCTCGCATGAGTTCGAACCCCATAAGTATTGGTTCGCAAAAGTGGTGGAAAACTTTGGGGGACGACTCACTCTTCAATGGATCGAAACGCTCGACTCAACTGAGGTTTCGCTCATTTTCTTTATTTATTTCTAACATTTGTCTCAATAATGGTCTGAATTGATAGGAAAGCAAAGAAGAGGAGAATCAGTTTTATCTATACTTCTGTAGTCCTCGGATCAGTTATTTGGGTTTTGCCAACTCTAAAGTTGAAGACGAGTTCTTTTACTGTCCTCCCAATGAGTCGATCGCTAATACCGAGAAAGTAATCGACAAATACTTAGACGAGTCCTCATCGGAAGTCAACCAATTGGTCAAATCGGTTATTCTGAGCGCTAAAGAACTTCAGCCCAATTTGTACAAAAAGGGGTGTTTGGAACAGATTAAAGTCAACGACAAAGTACTTATGTTTCCCAATAAGTTATTGAAGTTATGTGCGGCCACTGTAGAGAAGGTCTCAATGGATGGCAATCATCTCATAATTAAATGCGATTCCGACGAATCCATCAAATTTTGTTATCCAAATCACGATAACAATTGCTTTTTACCCCTCAGTTGGGCTGAAGACCACCAAATAGGGGCCAATTTTCTAGAAGGAGGTATCGGTAAATATCTGAGAGAATGTGGTTCACGAGCGGCGCCCATAACTATCCAAAAGGACTCTCGTATTGAAGAGTTTGAAATGAATACCAAACTCGAAGTCATTCATCCAAAGGATAAAAACAAAGTAATTATAATTTGTTTGACTTATAGTTCAATGTCTTTAAATTGGTTTCAATTTTGACGTCAGATATGCGAAGGAATTATAATAAGAATAACTCCGCCTCTGATTTGGATCGAAATAGCTTCGGACACAATAACAGTAGTGCCCTTTCACTCAACTGATATCTATCCTCTCGGGTGGTGTCATAACAATGGATTGGAAGCCATTAAACTGTTGACAAACGATAAAAAGAATTCCAAGAATTCGAACAAAGAAGAAGTGAAACCAAAGCAAGAGCTCGAAGAAGACGAGGACTCGAATCTTCCCTCTTCTCCGACAGGTATTTAGATTTGAAACTTAATAGCATTTGGTATTTACTGTCAATCCTGACCCGACAGTGGCCTCATCTCAATCTCAGTGCAGTTCCAAGTCTTGGTGCCCCCGAATATTCATAAACCACAAGTGCTTCACCGGACCCGCACTTTCAAAGTCAAAGATTTGTGAATTACCTCAATATGTAGGTCCCGGTCCTATCACTCTTGTGCTCCAAGAAGTCATATCTAAGATAATACAAGTGGCGTACGTTCCCAACCGAGTCCTCAACGAATTGAGTTCACAGACATTCCAGGATTTGCTTAAAAAGAAAGAAATTAAGAAAACCGACGAAATTATGTTCAAAGTATTCAATTGTTTTTTATTTGTTTATTGAAAAATCGACTAATTTTGACTAATTATCACTAATTGGGTCCCTTTTTAGGCGAAATACCAAAAGCGCACATATCGTGACGATGTCTTAGTCGCCAGAAATGCAGATCAAGTCGAAGAATACTGTCGTTGTGTTTGTGGTCATCTCAAGTGCTGTTATAATCTGTTTTCTCCCTTTCAGTTCAGTGGAGATGACTGTCCCTCTAATTGTCGCGGTATTCACTCAGACATCAATCGTTAGTTTAATTTATAAAATGATTTATTTGTTTGAAGGTCTGACCAAATCTAATAAGTATCTGAAGAGAGCCGGTTATTACAGAGACAAAGCTCGACACAACCGGTTGGCACAGAATAAAAAGAAAATGACTTTATTGCCCACTAATGAGGAAAATGATAACAACGATAATAATAACGACAATAACAGCACAACTGAAACCAATAATAGTATTAAATCCAAAGTTAAGATTGAAGTCAAAAATGAAGACTTAATTAATTGTTAGTCAAAAAAGATTAACATTTGTCTGAATTCTGTCTTAAAATTGATTTGATTTGTTATAACAGCTCAACAGACAAACGACGCATCCAGTGATGAGTCGACAAATAACGACAATATTCCTATCGATGCAGAAGAACTCCATAAACAACAGCAAGAGAAGGAGCAGCTGAAGAAGAATGCGGCCAACAATCAGACATCGAAGAAGTCAAAGAATTCGAAGTCAAAAGTGAAACGAAAGCGTTCTGTGATTGAAGAGGAAGAGATTGAAGTCGACGAGAATGAAGACATCGATAATCCTCTCTATTGGACAATAAGTGATGTCAACGACTATCTCAAAAAGAGCAACTGTTTTATGTTCGCGCCTACCCTTAGAGAACACGTATGCATACGATTGTCTTAAAGTCTGTTCCAATGGTAATCTCTAATCGTTTGAATTACAGGAAGTGGACGGCGCGGCTCTACTCCTCCTCGACTATAACACAATAACAAGTCTTCTATATTCGGGTTATACCCGTCAGTACTGTATGGCAGACGCGTCTAAACTGTCAGCTCTGGTCGAATCTCTGCGCCATAAATGGGCCCGAATTTCAAAACGGCTCAAAAAATGATCTGTTCTTCAATTGATTCGACTGAAGGCATGTCCGACGATATGTTTTACAGTACTTTTAGAATAAATTTACTATAATTACAATCAAATAATAAATTTAAATATCATTTAGTAATGAAATTCTCGTTACTATTATATAATTCAATAAACTATTTATGTTTTAATCACAAAATCATTGACTGTAATAATGATAAGACAATTGATGAGACGATGACTGATAGCCACTTATAATAGCAGTTAATTATAGCAAAAGTTATTGTTTTGCAAAGTTTTTTGAGCTTTTTTTCACCTTTTTTTCATCAAAATATTTCACTAAAAATATTACTGAAAATAGTATTTTACGTCACTTTTTGTGCAATTATTTTACGATTCATTAAATGTTTTAATGTTTTCTCGATTTTTGTTGAATAAAAAAATTATAAGAAAATCAATAAAATAATTAATTGATTGAAAATTGATGAGAAAGTGATGACTGAGTGGTGAGTGTGAGTGAGAGTGAGGGTCAGTTTGAAAGTTAGCGCCTCTGACGTGAGTCTGTGTCCCAAAACTTGTCCGTAATTTGGAAACTAATCCCTTGCAGTGAACGCCATTGAATTGATATCTTTTCATTTGATACAAAAGAGTGGTTTGAAAGACGAAAATCAAAGGAAATTAGTCCACTTTCGACAGTCAATTGTCTCTATATTTTGTCTGATTGGATGTCAGATTATGTCTAGTTCTTTGAGCAGCTTTGGATCAGATCAAAGTGAACCACAAACCGATCAAATACTGAGTCCTCCATCAAAACGACTTAAATCTAACACTAATTCTAATAATAATAATAATTCTAATAATAATTGTCTTAACAATAACTCTAACCACACATCAGATTCACACTCAATGGTAAGAATTGATATAACAGTCTCTCTGCGAATCACTTCTTCTTTCAGATGATTTTGATTTCTTGTATTTTACGCCTTACTTGCGATCGGCTTAAGACGGGTCGATAAAAGACCTCATTTACTCATTTGTTTCCCATATTGTCTTTAAATGGGTTCAAATTGTTGTCAGTTTATGCCGTGCGATGTCTTAGCGATGGCCACACAGTTGTGGCTAATCTTGAATTTGAGTCAATTGTGTTTTGCTGTTAATTAGGGCCTCCGCCCGGCTTTACATTAATTTATGAAATTCTCGGATAATTGATAGAAATGTGAGATCCCTTTAGTGACAGTTTACTCTTCTTAAAGAGATTTTCTCTCTATTAATAGATTTGTTTTGGATTTAATCCGAAATTAATCCGAAGACAACAAATATTTAGGATTTGTACCGAAAACAGTGTTTTTGTGGAAATCCTTTATTCCTTTCATTGATTCAAATCTATACGTTTATAGCCTCTGGTAGTCAGTGGTTGTCATCCAAACCCTCCTTAAGACTAAAAATAATGAATTTGTGAAATAATGTGCGAAATATTGTTTAATAGAGGGTTTCCTCCCTTTAAAAAGCAATGCTTTTAAAGCATTGATTTCAACCGGTTTTCACAGAATTGAAACCTTTTGATACACTATTTTGAGAGTAATTTGCATTTGGATCTCATATTCGCTCAAACCATCCAATCATTTGCTGCCCTTCTGTCTCAGACTCCCCGACCGGTGTCTCCAAATGAGGCACACGATTCCTCTCTCCTTCTCCCCCTCCAAAAGCCTTGAGCCAAGAATTTCTGTCTAATCCCTTTTGTTGGTCCCTCAAAGAGGAAGTGGTATTTGTTTTGAAAGGGATCCTCTCATAGAACTTGTTTATAGGATACCAACAAAAGTCAAATCAGACGATGAATTTCGTCTATAATTATGTAATTCCCTTCTCTTTACTTCAAAATCCACTTTTGCTTTAAATTGAATGTTTAGGAAACCCCTTCCTCTGGTTGTCACAAATCAAATGAGTGATCACCACAACTGCTGCTGTTTTATTCGGCTTTAGTTTGTTTTCACCATGATATATTTTCTTATTATTATGATTACACTTAAGATGGCATCACCAGATCTACCTTGCTCAATTTAAAAAGCGTCAAAACATGCGATAAATAAATAAAATTATCTGAAAATGCCTTCAGAAACTAAATCGATAGTCTGATCGATAAGTGATCATGGTAAAACTATCATTTTCAGGATTATTACGTAACGGATATATAATTGTCTGTGCAAATGTTGATAGGACCAATTTGAGGAAATATAGAAAAAAGATGTACTTGATCATTTCCGGACCTCTAAAACCCAATGAGTATTAGATAAAAAGTTGAACACAAACTTATTTCGTGACTTTAGTATATATTTAGTTATTTTCCATATATATAGCCATTAATTATCTTTTAGTAGCGTTTTCTGAATTTAAACTCAAATTATTATCGAGATTATAATATGGTTGGCGTTTCAATGTTTCAATGGTGTTTCAGTCGTTTCAAAGGGCATTTTATTGCCAATTTTCCATTACTGCCTCCAACCTATCAATGATTCACATCTGTATAAAAGATTGTCTCAGGTTTTAAATGTGTGTAAAAATCAGTCTAATTGAGAGCCTTTGCCAGACATAAGTCTTCAGTTTTAGTGATAAACATTTCAATAGACTGAATATTGAATACACTTTAGGTAATAATAATTATTATTATTCAATGGGTTCCCAGTGCGGCAAAAATCCCTCTGTTTGTTGATAAGTGAACTATGAGTTGAATAGCCAGCAATTATTCCCTGATTTTTATCCTGTTTTTCATCAGCCGTTTGGTTCTATTTTTGATTTTTGCGCTCATTTTAGTCTCGTTTAGTTTATTTGAAGTATACGTGAGTTTTGCATAAAAATTGAAATAATTAAGTAAATAAAAAAACAGCCATTGATTTGGTTTTGATTTTTGTGATGTCTCTTATCTGACAAAAGACTTGTTTATCTCATATTTGATTAGTAATGATTACAAATTGCTTTTTGTCTAAAGTTATTCTAAAATAAGTGGATTTGTTTGCAATTAAAAGGTATTTGATATTAATATTGATGTTATTTTCGTAATATTTTCCGCTCCTATTCGTTGGCAACAAATCTTTGCATTAATTTTTGTTTTCTATTTTTATATTTATTATCTGACGCTATGAAGGACTGACTTAATGAACAATTTGAACGAAAATCTTGAATGCAATTCAATGTAATCAATGCAATAAATATCGTGTGTTTTGTTGAGCGCATGACTTATCCGCTTTTATTCGGTGTTCGTCTATTCGGCCAAACAAACCACTGTTTTGTATCTTTCTATCGATCATTAGTTTGTTTTTCTCTGAAATATTACACCAAATGCTTGAAATATTAGTGCAATTCCTCTCTTAATAAGTTATTTAACGTCAATACACAGAATCTGAGCCTTTCTTTGAATAAAGTCTTTCTGTCAGTCGTTTAGAATTCTTCCGATTCGGTAATGAATTAGTTTTTCATCATTTTGTCGCCGATTGTCAAAAGTTGTTCGAAGATAATAAGCGTTTAGTTTAGTGATACTAATTGTCAGTCTATTTGGCAATTGTTTTGTTTCGCTTAAAATTGTTGTTTGAAAAGAGTAATTGTGTGCAGTTGTATGCGAGTGTATGCCAGTGTGTGCAAGTTCATTTTGTTTTGCTTGAACATTTAATTGCCAACTTTTGTCTCAATCTTTTGCAATCAAAATATATATTCTGTAGAATCTATAGATTCTATACTTTGTATAATTGAGTGCTCTTTGTTGTTGACAAAACCCTAATTTAGAAAGGTTATTTGGGAAAGGTCATCAGCTCTAATTACACCCTACTCATTCTAGACTAGTTCATTTTCATTCTCTCAATTTTTTTAAAGTTGAGTAAATTGGAGGCATTTTTATGAGTCATATATTACTGTTTGATGTGTTATATAATGAGTGGATTAGAGGTCAATGTTTTGCACGAAAACTAGTTTTTGTGTTCACTTCAAAGACAACAATGAGTTTCAACTCTTCTCTCATTCAGTCATTTGTTTGTCATTCGAAGCAAACATTCAGTTCTTTCCTCGAATTTGATTTGAATTATTTGCAAATAACTTATTTTCGTTGATATTATTTGAGAAATAATTAATAGAATCGATTGTCTCTTCAATTAGGGAGAAATGGCATCAAACGGATCAGTTGTTAATTCACATAATAATCAGAATAATGATATCGATGAGAGTCTATACTCACGACAACTGTAAGTCATTTCATTGATTATTCATATGATTTGCAGTTTCTAACAAAGTCTGTGGTTTAAGGTATGTGTTGGGTCACGAAGCCATGCGCCGAATGGCCTCATCTGATGTCCTAATCTCCGGTATGGGAGGACTCGGTATTGAAATCGCCAAAAATGTGATTCTCGGCGGCGTTAAGTCCGTTACTATTCATGACGAACACAAGTGTCAGATCAGTGATCTGTCCTCTCAATACTATTTGACCGAAACAGACATCGGCACCAACAGAGCTGAGGCATCCCTCAGCCGTTTGGCAGAACTCAACCCTTACGTGTCTGTAGCCGTCTATACGGGAAAACTGACCCAAGACTTCATCTCTAAATTTCGCGTAATTGTGTTGACTGACTCTCCACTCAGTGAACAGCTGTCCATTTCGGAGTACACCCACTCCAAGGGAATCGCACTCATCATCGCCTCTACAAAAGGCCTCTTCGGGTAAACCTTTAAATCAGTTAACAATTTGTATCCCTTTTGTAATTCTCTTAATATTTAGTCAAATATTTTGTGATTTTGGCGAAAATTTTCAAGTGATTGACGCCACCGGTGAACAGCCCCTGTCTGTGATGATAGCGGCCATCTCTAAAGATGCTGAAGGAGTGGTGACCACTCACGACGAGTCACGTCATGGTTTCGAGAGTGGAGACAAAGTGACTTTCCATGAGGTTCAAGGAATGACTGAACTCAATGGTTGTGAGCCCCGACCAGTGAAGGTGTTGGGGCCCTACACTTTCTCCATCGGTGATACCTCTAATTTGAGTGACTACGTGAGGGGTGGGTACGCAACTCAGGTCAAAGTACCCAAAACCGTCAATTTTGTAAGTCTTCTGCCATCGATTGGACTCTTCTGTCATTAGAACTGAACTAATATTTGTTTTAAATAGAAATCACTAAAGGATTCGCTCACTTCTCCCGAGTATTTGATATCGGATTTCGCAAAAATGGAACGACCGGCTCAGCTCCACATTGCGTTTCAAGCTCTGCATCTGTTTGTCGAACGCCATAACGCACTTCCTAACTCTTGGAACGAAAGGGACGCCACAGAGTTCCGGCAATTAGTCGCCGAAATAGCGACCGAACAGAGAGTTGAGGTCGAGTTCGACGAAAATCTGATAAAATTATTCTCATTCCTATCGCGCGGAAACATCGCTCCAATGAATGCGGTTATCGGCGGTACAGCTGCTCAGGAACTGATGAAAGCCTGTTCCGGGAAATTCAATCCTCTCTACCAATGGTTTTATTTCGATGCACTCGAGTGTCTGCCCGAAGAGCCCAACAATTATCCCAAAGAAGAGGACTGTCAGCCAACTAACAGCCGATACGACTCACAGATTGCAATCTTTGGTCAGAATTATCAGCAAAAACTCGCGAATCAGAAATACTTTTTGGTAATCCATTAGTTTTTATATTTTCTGTAATATTTATTTCAATTGTTTGTTAACCGAAAGGTCGGCGCCGGTGCTATTGGTTGTGAGCTGTTGAAGAACTTTGCGCTCATTGGTTTGGGCACCGGTCAAAACGGTGCCATTTGGGTCACGGATATGGATATAATCGAGCGCTCGAACCTCAACCGTCAATTCCTATTCCGAACGGGAGATGTGGGCAAACATAAGTCGGAAACCGCCGCCAATGCCGTCAAGAAAATGAATCCTTCGATTAATGTTTTGCCGCAACAGAATAGAGTCGGACCCGAAACTGAAAATGTTTACGACGACGCCTTCTTTGAGAGACTCGACGGTGTGGCCAACGCTCTCGACAATGTGGACGCTCGCGTTTATATGGACAGGAGGTGTGTCTACTATAGGAAACCACTCTTAGAGTCCGGAACTTTGGGTAAATTGATTCGAATTGTTTTCCAAACAATTTGTAAAACCATTGGTTTATAATGTTTTAGGAACCAAAGGCAACGTTCAGGTTGTGCTCCCATTCCTTACTGAGTCATATTCTTCATCGCACGACCCGCCAGAGAAATCCATTCCCATCTGTACTCTGAAGAACTTTCCGAACGCCATCGAACACACCCTTCAATGGGCCAGAGATGAGTTCGAAGGTGTTTTCAAACAGAACCCCGACAATGGACACCAGTATCTCAGGTATTAAATGCTTTCCATTCGCTTCATTTGGTTAATCGCTTTTATTCTGTGCAGAGACCCCAAGTTTTTAGACAGAGCTCTGAAATCTACGGGCACTCAACCTATTGAAGTGTTAGAGTCAGTGAAAAGAGTTCTGATTACTGACAAACCCTCCAATTTTGAGGAATGTATTAAATGGGCGCGACTTTACTTCGAAGAGCAATACGTTAACCAAATAAAACAATTGTTGTACAACTTTCCGGCCGACTCCAAGACTAATAGCGGCGCTCCCTTCTGGTCGGGACCCAAACGATGTCCTCATCCGTTAGAATTTGATCCAAACAATAGCACTCATTTGGATTTTATCGTCTCCGCCGCTAATCTGAAGGCATTCGTATATAATATACCTCAGAATAGAGACAAAAATGCAATTAAGGAATACGTTTCGTCACTAATTGTTCCCAAATTTACGCCAAAAGCCGGTATTTAACTCAAACTTTGCTTTTGTTTCCAAAATCAGTGGTTTTTTGTGTTCCCTTTCAGGCGTTAAAATAGCTGTAAATGACTCCGAAATGAATGCCGACGGCGGGTCCGCAGATATCGATCGCGTCAACCAATTGCAGAACGAAATTCCCCGACCGGACCAACTGACCGGAACTGTCATAAACCCGGTTGAGTTTGAGAAGGACGACGACACTAACTTTCACATGGATTTCATAGTCTCGACCTCTAACCTCAGGGCTGAGAACTATGATATCGCGCCCGCAGACAGACATAAGAGTAAACTAATTGCCGGCCGAATCATTCCGGCCATTGCGACCACCACTTCTCTGGTCACGGGATTGGTTTGTCTCGAATTACTTAAGGTATGCCTCTCTTTACTGTATTCCATAATTAATTGTTATGAATGAATGGACAGATCGTTGAGTCCCACAAAAAAATAGAACTCTATAAGAACGGGTTCGTCAACTTAGCCCTTCCCTTCTTTGGCTTCTCTGAGCCGATTCCGCCGACTGTTAACAAATATTACGACAATGAGTGGACTATTTGGGACCGGTTTGAAGTGAAGGGCGAGAAGACTCTCAGAGAGTTTATCGATTACTTCCAGGTTTGAACTCTAATTGTTTCCGATTAACGAATTGTCTTTAATTGAGTGAATTGTTTGACAGAACGAACACAAGTTGGAGATAACAATGTTGTCTCAGAACGTATCGATGCTCTACTCGTTCTTTATGGCCAAAGACAAACGCGACGAACGAATGGATCTCAAGTAAGTCACCATAACTTCGACGCCATTTGTTTTGAGACAACGTTTTCTCTTTTGCTTAGACTCTCAGAAGTAGTAAAACGAGTGTCAAAGAAGAAAATCGAGCCGTGGGTCAGGTCTTTAGTATTCGAACTCTGCTGTAATGACGAGTCCGGCGAAGACGTTGAGGTGCCGTATGTGAAGTACACACTTCCCGAATAGGACTCGGCTTTGACCGCATTTATAAAGAAAATTATTTTTAAGTCTAATTAAATCGAATAAAATTCAATAAA
>JAQGBD010002039.1:0-11858 GCA_034698165.1 Punctoribates punctum | reverse complement strand
AAAGTGGGTGAGATTTGAGAGACAGAGACTGAAGAAGAGAAAAATGATTTTCTTCTTCTCTTTTACTCTATTTCTTTGGATAATGTATTTAATAATATAAGAGATGCAGAAAAAATGTTGGCAATATTTATTACATGTGAAGAAGAGTTGTGCTCTTCTCATATGCTGTTCAGTTGAGCCCAAAAATTGAAAGCATTCGCACATACATTACAGTCAAACACAAGACAAGTGAACAGTACTTCTCTTCGTCTTCTTTTACTTTCGATGAAGTGCTGGCAGTAGTTATTAGATGTCAGACAGTCTATGAGTAACACAAGCAGTAGAGGACGGGTAGTAAAGAATTTTTTTTCAAAAAATTTAAAAATAAAGTGAATTTTGGTTCAACTTTTAACCGGGAGCTCACACTCGCCAATAGTTAGCGAACAGTTTTGTCGGCTTTGGAATAGTTGTTATAAAAGAGAAACATTTCAACTCATGTTTCCCAACTGTATGAGCTCTGTGTCTGTGCTCTGGCAGAGCGCTGGCACTCGTCGATGAATTGTATGGATAACTGAACTTCACTTTCGGAACAGTCTATCCGTACTCTCTCTGTATTCGAGAACTGGAACTGACTTCCACTTTGAAGAACACTCTCTCACTGTCTGAACTCTGGAACAGACTCTGCAATACTTCGGTTCACTCTATTCTAGTTTCGCAGTTCAGCACAATTTCCAATCCATACCCACTCCTGCTTTGACAGCAGGAGTCGTGCGCCGACAACTCTCTCGCTCTCTCTCGCTCTCTCTCGCTCTCTCTCGCTCTCTCTCGCTCTCTCTCGCTCTCTCTCGCTCTCTCTCTCTCTCTCTCTAAGTTATCAAAACTCTACAAAACTGTTATTTTTGATCGAATTAAACACATTTTTTAGTGAGAAATAGAAAGCAATACTTATTTCGCTTTTTCTGTAAAAGTTTAATAAATTTGAGTTATTTATCGATTTAAATACGTTTTGTGACAAAAATCACATTTTTCTTTGTTTTACTTCATCTGATAAAACATTTTTTCTGATATATATTTTTCATTCACCAAAATGTTTTTTATTTCAGTCGTATGTATGGCTTTTTGTTCCACTTTTTTGTATATTTTTTTCATTTATTTGTTAAACAAAAAAGTTGTTTCTGTGAATGCAATTCAATGCATGTCTTCAAATAAATTATTTATTTTTTCATTAAATACATTTTCATTTAATTCGTATATAAAACTATTTCCGCGAAATATTAGACAAAATTAAGTTTCGTTTTATATAAAAATGTTTTCACAAAAAAATGGATTTCAATTCAAAGGCAATGAAAGGAATGGCTTAAAATTAAGTCTAATTATTGTGAGAAAAAATTCAGTCTATTGAAGGTCTGGAGGCTCTGAATAAACCAATTGATGGGATAGACTGCTGTTTATATTATGCTGAGTCAAAAATTTTGATTTTCGTGTTGAATGTGAAGAATAGGGTTCAGAAGAGATTCACTTCAAATATAGACTGAATTTTCATTCATCACTCTATGGATGAAAAGAAAAATATAAAATAGGATTTCACACATCAATAGCACAGCCATTAGAAAAGGAGTGAAAACCACTATTACTTAACCGATAACTAGCTATCAATCAGAGGAGCTATCGATCAGAAAATTCATTGCAAAACAATGTTTGAAAAGAGAGCTGACATTCAATGAATACAATATTAGGTACTCTTGAGATTGGATTTAGTCTACTGTCCGTCAAATTGAAAATTCCGGTCTGTTTTTCAATTTATTTTTTTCAGTTCTCGGCTCACAATTTCAGCATAACTTCAAAGTCCGAGTTTACGAATGAATTTTTAAAGGTTTATCTTTTATCTTGGTTCAAAGGCCGCATAAAACTCACTGAAAAAGGGAGGTTATGCTTCTATTAATGTGGACATTACCCTCTTCACAAAATGCTCATCTTTTGCTTCACCTGGGAGGTCCTTTTTACCGTATTAAATTGTTGAGCACAGTTTTTGAGTCGGTTCGTGATTTAAAAAGTAGTAATATTAAAAACAGTAGTCATATTATATTGAAAAGCATCTAGTCACTAGCTGCTAGTGTTACACAAGAAATTATTGACTGGATTTTTCATCCCTTTCCCAGACATCTCGTCTTTCAATTTCAGCAATAATTGTAATCTTAGTCTATTTTTCCTGTTATTCACTGCTTTTGTAATATAGTTATTATTCAACTATTAATTAATTGTATAAATAGATTAAAAATTATGTAATATTTAGTCGGGAATTGGCTCTTGCAAAGAGCGGAACCCCTTGTAAAAATGTAAATTTTGTAAATAGAATCCCGACTCGAAATTATTTTATCCTGGTAAACTTTTCTTACATAACACTAAACATTATTTAGAAGAATCTTTAATTTTTGGTGTGAGTTACCAGAGTTTCCTCAATATTTTTGATTAGAGTTTATCTTTTGGTATAACCCGTCCCGTAATTAGCAATTAATGTGAAACAATGGGCAAAAACCTCGATTAGTTTTACCCGGAATAAAGTCATTGAATTGTCCCTCAGTTTCGTTGAATGTTTGCATAAAAGGCTAATAAAAGTCAATCAGAAAAGCAAAGAGTTGTGGAAAAAGGCATCGCCGGAGCCATAAAAGTAATCTTCAATCGGATACACATTTAATTAATTGTTTTCTCTTTGGTCTCCAAACACATAATCAGTATATGTATGGAAAGCCTCACTCTTTATAAATGGAGGCAAATATTTGTTGTCATTTGGTTTCAGGAGAGAAAAGACTTAATAATAATGTGAATCGCATTCAGAGGTCTGGTCTTTAGTCTCTAATCCATTGACTAGTTTTCGGCAGTCAATCGATATTATTAGCCAAAAGTCAGAACTGAATTACGGTTTCCAACTATAATACAGATTAAATGTCTTGTGTTGTGACCGAAGAGAGCGCCGACAGATTCTCTGACAGAGAGATATCTCAAACAGTTTAGTGGAAAACCTAATCTTAATTCAGTATTGAGTTTTGCGTTTATTATATTTGAAGTTATGGTGAGATTGAGAGCAGAAAGAGTGGAGTAATCTTCCAGTCAGTGATATATTATGCAATTAGGCCTCTGTTTAGGCCTCTTATCGGCGAACAACACATTTCTATACTATATTTATATTCAAATTTATTATATCTTATATTTGATACAACACTGTATCACAAATAACTCACTCATTCTTTTAATTAATTCTCATTTAATAAGAGAATCAAATACTCATTAAATTGAGATTTTAGTTACCTCTCCCCTCTTTTTGGCATTTGCTCTCCCTAGATCACTTCTACTATATTTATACCTCTTTGTCTTCCCATTTCTCTAAATATATTCATTGAATACTTCAACGTTTAACTCTTTTCGTGGAAAAATCAATTAATATACTGGGAATTCCTTTCCCTCACCAGAAAGGTTTCAAAGGGTATATCCATTGGTTTTTCCTGAGTTGACCTGAAACATGAGTGGCCTAAACGCCCGTTCCAATAAAACAGTTCATCAAACTCTGATCAAACTTCATATAAAATTAAGGACTCAGGAAAAGACGTGTCGTTTATTGCCAGCAATAATTCGGACCAATTTTTTCATCGCTCAGTTTTTCCGACGCATTGACTCCAAGTGTTGGTCATTCTTATCACACATTTCTTTCCTTTTCTTATTCTGATACCAATTTCAGCGTTGAGTCCATTCAAACAAAAAAGTGAAAGAAAAGCCTCTCTCAGGGCTGACATCAGATCTCAAAGTCAACTATCATTAGGAAGTCTCACACTTTCACCGACTGACCTGCCTTTCAATCGCACACATTCTGGCATTGAATGCCTTATAATTGATGTTATTTTACGACTCTTTTCAACATTTGATAAAAACAATTTAAGTCTAGGATTGAGATAAGGATTGCCTCTACTTTTACGCAAAGAATATCTGAAAATTTCAGAGAATTAAAGATCAAATAAGCGATTAAATTGATTTCCTCTGAGATCAATAAAATTTAAACTTATTATTAGACTTCGTTTGGGGTAAATATGACTTAACTTTTGGTAATGACTTCATTTAAGTGAATGCTTTTTAGGAGTAATGCCATCAAAATATTCATAAATTGCATATTAATTATGAAAATAAGATAAAACTCATTATTAATTACCTAATAATCTATTATTTAATTATTTGTTGAAAATAATGAGTGAAATAATACCTATTTTTATGGCTTTTCATTAAAGTTTAGGTAAATATTTGCTCCAAATATAAGACATTAAAGTAATGATTGCAATCGACTTCACGACAGACTTCAATTTACTCTAATATTTTTGAGTAAAAATTGCCTTGAACACTTCCTTACTAGCTTAATATGAAATGTTGCTTCATAAAAATTATCAAGTGAATTTCTCTTTTCTAATTTTGCAATCATTTTATACCAGTTCTACATAATCACAATAAAATATTTGACCTAGCAATTTTAATTAGAATCACCATGTTGAATCTATAAAAGTCCTCGTAAATATTTTCATTCTTCTCTCTCTTGGATAAGTGCAGTAAATAAGATGAGACGATTGCAAAACCTGATACTAATGATGATCTAGGTATGTTCAAATATTGATTCACTATCAGAGCCAATAAGAATGAGTTATCAGAAGAGAGGTAATTAGAGTTTATCAACGCCGAGGTATAAAAGAATTTTCAAAATTTTCATAAACTCGAGAAAAATGGCGGTAAAAATAATAATGATCCTCATCTTGGTAATGATTGCAAGTTTTGCTGTCGATCTGAGTATATTTATTGATATTATAGTTAGTTTTAAAACTTAACACCTTGCTCTATTTTAGCAATGGCTCATAGAAAAGAGGGAAGGAATAGAGTAGACAAAGGGAGACAAGACAGCGGATGTGGTGGCGCTCAAAGTGGTGGCACAGAAGACGGATCCAATGGAATGGATGCCAATGAAAAAGGTCAGAGTGGAAGTGGTGGGCACAGAGAAAGTGGGACCCATTCGAGAGGAGGAATGAGTGAAAGCGGTGGCCATGCTGGAGGAGATGGCAAGAGTACACATGGAATGGGTGCGAAAAGAGGTTCCAAAGGGATGGGTGGACACGATAGAGGAGCTCATGGAAGTAGTGGGTCTGAAAGTGACTCCCAAGGAATGGATGGGAACGGCAGGGGAAAACAAGGAAGTCGAGGACATAGAGGTGGCGGATATCAACGTGATGGACATGGAGGCAGGGGACCTTCAGGTGGGGGACATGGGAGTAGCGGAGATGGAGGCAGTTCCCAAGAATCTGATAGTGGGTCACAAGAAATTAGCGGATCTGGAAGTAGTTCACAAGATATCGGTGGAAACGGAAAGCATGGAAATGGTGGCAATAGAGGCGGACGTGGAGGTAATGGAGATCGAAGAGGCGGGCATGGAGATTATGGGAAAGGATCTGGACATGGTTCACAAGAAATGAGCGGAAATGGGAGAGGAAAACCTGGTGGTCCAAATAGTAAGGGTCATGGAGGTGTAGGTCCTGGAGGAAATAATCAAGGAGGTGGAGGTCATGGGAGCGTTGGTGGAAATGGAGGCGGTGGGCATGGAAGCGGTAGTCATGGAGGTGGTGAACATGGGAGTGGTGGTGGACATGGAGGCAGTAATCAAGGAGGTGGTGGACATGGAAGCGGTAGTCATGGAGGTGGTGGACATGGAAGCAGTGGTCATGGAGGTGGAGGCCATGGAAGTGATGGTCATGGAAGTAGTGAGAATGAAGGTATTTCACAAGATTCTGGAAATGCATCGCAAGGAATAGATGGACACGTGAATCATGGAAATAGAGGGGGTGGACATTCGAATGGCGGCCCTGGAAGTGGTGGTAATAGTTCTCAAGGCTCTCAAAGCGGGTCTCAAGAGATGAAAAGTCATATTAAAGGAGAGCACAAAAATGAAGACCAGAGCCATGAAAAGGGAAGCCATTCAGGAGTGGATACTCACGGAAAAGTCAACGGAAATGTGGACACTCATGAAACGGGATCAACAGGAATGGGTGAACATGGAAAGGGCGGAACAGCAACGCACGGATCGAAGGATATGGGTGAAAAAGGAACTGGGCATGGTGCAACTAATGAACATGACAGCCATGAGGCTAGTGAGCATGGACACTCTAATGGAAAGCGCATTGACAAAAATACTCATAGCCAAGATCAATCAAGTGAATGCAATAAAGGAGCTCCACATTAAACTATCAATCTTATCTTGCTTCTTTTGGAAGATTTATTTTTATAATATTTTCTCTAATAAATTGTTTGTAAATAATTCCATTTGGAAAAAAAGTCAGATTTGAACTTGCTTATTTGTTTGTGATTTCGAAATTGGATGAATCAGTTAAATAAATAGTCGATTATTTTGATAGACTATTAAAATTTGTCGATTAATTTGAAGGATTTCACAAACAATTAAATCATGATGTGGTGTAAATGATCTAGGCCTTTCCATAATGATCTCTTTTTACAATTATCATTAAAGGAAACCAAAGACCTGGATCTGACTCTTGAATAAATATTTTTACAATGAAAAAAATGATGAAATGTGAGTTATCCAGGTGCTATTAATCGATTTTTTGGGGTATAAAAGCGTTTCACAATATTTTTGATATTCAATGGAAAAAAATGAATCAAAAAGTAGTTATATTTTTAGTTGTTTTGTTTGTCGTTAATCGAGGTATTTATCGATATGTCATTTATTTCAAATAAATGTTTACTTTTTTGCAGCCATCGCTCATAAAGGGGATGCTGGACATGGAAGTGGTCCACCTGCTGGAGCCGGACACATGAAGGGTGGTAAAGGTGGACCTCATAAAGGACCTCCTTCTGGAGGAAAAGGGCGACCAGGAGGAAAAGGAGCTGGAAAACAAGATCACGGAGGTGATGATCAAAGTGATGACCATCAAACAGAAGAGCATTCTGAAACTGAATCATAGATGACCAAGAACAAAAAAAAGTGACTCAACATTTTACGAAATTCAAAACTTTTCCAATTATTTTGAGTTAATTTCTGAACAAAATGTTTAATTGAATTTCTTGAGACTATTCTCTTGACTTTTTACTATTGTTTTCAAGATTTACGACTATTTCGTGTAAAACGCTTTCAATTATTTTATTAAATCCTTTAGTTTTGTCTTCAATTTGAAGTAAAATACAATTCATTTGAAACAAACAAAAATCGATACCAAAGACGTAGAAAATGTAAAACAATTTATTAATGAAAAGTAATTTAGATTTAAAACAGATTATAAAGGATTTGACAGAAGTCCTAATGAATTAAAACTAATTAAATGCAAAAACAAATTCCGATTTTCAAACACAAAGAGACAGAATTAGCACAGAATTGGAAATCCATTTCTATTTTGATGTCATTTTCACATTATTTCTTCAAAATTTATACTAATTTTTAAATTTTTATGAATATTTGATAAAAACTAATGAATGAATACATTGTTTTCAATTCAAAAATTAGCAAAACTTTAATATAATCTTCTTTTGGGTGAAAATGTTTGGCAAAAGCCATAAAAAATAATCTGTTTTTTGTCTGAATTCCTGTACTTAACTCAACTCAATGGCAATATTTCTCATTCGTATGTCATTAACGTTAAGTGAAAGCTATTAGTGAACCGAAAAAATCGTATCAAACAATAACTCTGTTATGACTTATAATTACGTAACTATTCTCTAATAATGATGATTAAAAATATATGCCTTTCCTCTCCTCTCCAAATATATTTGATTAAAGAGGAGCCGAGAAAAACATCATTCAAAGTGAAAAACTTAATGGACACTGATTTTGGAAGTACCTATTTAGTTGGCTAATAACAGACATAGATAATGTCAAAGAAACATGCTAGGTAATTCAAATTTCAGACTCAAGTTGTGAACATAACCTATGACTCATCAAAAGTTAGAAATAGATAACTGGATACAAACTTTTTCGAACATTATCTCTGCTTAATCTGAGATCAAGAATCAACTGATGTATAAAATATCAAATTCGTAGATCTAATTGAACCTGATTTTGATTTTGCAATTCCAACCCTTTCCAGAAGATTCTTAGATCATGCACAAATATATAAATTAATAAATAGGATGTCACAACAAAATTTCTTTAATCGTCTGCAAAGTTTTACACAATATTTATCCAGGATGTTATATTCACAGACAATACGTAGCCTTGATCAAATCGGAGAAATAAAAAATTCCAATTAAAAAGGTTCAAAAAAGGATTCCGGTGACACTCCCAGAAGACTCGATAACCATAATTCGCATACAGGAAGTGTTGGGGACTATTCTGACAACTATTGCTAGAATCCAACATAAGCTTGGTGGTTATACAATGCTTATTATCAAATTTAATATTCTTAATCAGATTTGTTATATTTATGTTTAGGCTATTTATATTGAGCAAGAACAAAAAAATATATGTATAATCATTTTGATTGAGACATCAGCTTTGAAAAGCTATTTAGAATTGAGTAATACTTAATGTGATTATTATTTCATTCTTTGTTTGCATGAAATCAATAGTAAACTCACGCAATGATATCGATAATAGATTAGAACATTTTGTTCGCCTAAAGTGTAATAAAAATTTGTTTTATTGACATTTTATTCAAATTAAATGACAGATATTTCTCTATTAATATTGAAAATATATTTCACTTTATCTCAAAAACGATAAAAACGAATCAAACGCTAAAAATCGAGAGTAATTTCAATGAAAGCAACGAATGAAAGAGAATTCAATTCAATGAATGTTTGCATAAATTCTTTGCCAAAACTTCTCATTGTTCTAATGCTTTGGTAATATTGGCCCCAATTTCCTATTTATTTCAATGTGAGCAAGGTCTACCAGTTCCAATCTATTTAACTTACCAAGTCCCTTTTGATCCTGTAATTGTCAAAATGAATTTTATTGAATATTGTAAGAGTATTTTGTCTACTTAGATATTGCCCTTGGTGTTCAACATCATTTAATGTATTTTATTTTGCTTTAAGCTATCTATTGTGCCAAGGGATGAGTTCTAATTCACCTATTGTTATTTTGACATGTTGCCACCCCTGCCCATTGATTGAATAGAGCTTGGTAATCCTGATTGCCTTATATTCTATTCAACGGATGATTTTCGACATTAAGAATAATAGATTTGTAAGAATTACTGCAATAAATCAAATGTGAGAGTAATTCACAGAAAAATAAAATATAGATTATATTCAGAGCCAAATATATGGGTTTTTATTGCTTTTCATATCCAATGAATTTCTAATTCGTGAAAATTAATAAATGTTTTCCAGAGTTTATCAAAATTTCACTGAGTTTTCGATTAGAGGACAGGCTTAGGGTTCGGCTCAGGATTTCATTGCTTCGAAATAAGATTATGAGATAAATGATTAAAACAAATTCTATTTTTAGAAAACTTTCTAAAATATATATTTTGTATAAAAATTGAGTTTTGAAACCCATTTATGTTATGTTTTGAGGACTTTTGGATTTAAAGACCGAAAATTTGCATAAACTGAGTGAAACAAATTGGATTCTGTGCGGAACTCCTTCCAGGCATACAAACTAAGGAACAGACATTTATCAGACAAAGACTGCACACAAATATTAAAACCATTATTAATAATGTTTTTGGGTTTCTCTGTCTCTATATCTCTGAAAACTGTTTCAAATTTAATGTTTAATCTCTTGAATAATATTCGAGTAAAGAACAGCTGCTCCGACACAACTCCGACACAACTCCGACACAAACTTCGGTTCCTTTGATTATCATATGTCGGCGTCAGGAGTAGTCTTAATCCATTTGAAGAGTCAGACACTGACACAGAGGCTCTCCAACCGATGCACAACACCTAAAAATAGTGACCAAAACTATAATCAAATTTATTGTGTTTTTTATTTTTGTTTTGAATTTATCTGCAAAACACATGTCTGAGAATTATCGCCAAAATTAACGAACCAATTATTCCTCAAAATAATGGCTTGAATTCAATTTCAGCCAACTTTTGGATTTGTTATTAAAATCATGTCATATATGGAGAGAAAGAGATTATATTAAATATTTTTAATGAATATTTTAATCACTTTTAGTAATTATTTTCATTTCATAATTGATTTGAAGCAAAAGAGCTATAAAAACAGTACTGTTTATGCAATTTTCACCAAGCTAATAGACTAACTAGGAGATTGTAATACAACAACTTAAAAAATAAAATCGAAAGTTACTGGGATTTAATCCTAGTTTATCACCTAGCAACATATCATCATGAAACAGAAAATTTTGTTGTTGCTCTTGGTCTATAATGATGCTGATCGCTGATCATTATCCATATCCTCTGGTTTCCGCACCGGTGGTAATGATACTCATCTTTATCTGCCATTCATTTAGTGATTATAAATCTGAAGATTATTTCTTTTCTTTATTTTGTTAGTCATTAAAAAAATTTAATGATTTTATTCATTAAAATATCATTTTTGGGATCATTACACAAATGAGAGGAACATCCGATGGATTCAAAACTGATTGCAAGATATTAAATAAAATTCAAATTTCTATTTTAAGGTTTTAGAATGATACAAATTTTTTTAAATAATTAAAGATGGTGATTTAATTTGCCGGAGCATGGTCCTTTATGTTCAAATATATACTAAAATTGTGAAATAAACTATTTTGTTGGTATTGTGAGTGTATGTATGACTCAGAGTATGACCAAGAGTACAATTGCGATCAATATAAGTAACAGAATATGACAAATGAAAGTTGAATGAAAGTCTTCTAATATAAGAAAAATCTTTTCTTTTCTTTTGATTAAAGAATAATTTTTCTTCTGTTTTGTGAAACAAGTCGTAAGACTTCTCTCAGTTTGAGATAATCTCCGAAAAAATTGAGAGAAGTGTTAATACCTTTTGATTCATTGCTAACGCAAACAAAACTTCTGAAAGAGAGAAAAATGAGATAAAAACTCACTTTTTTAGTCGACATATCATTTGATATAATCTATGGTCAGTCAGAGAATGAATCTGATGTGAAGAATAAGGGCTGACCTCAGGCGCTATTATCCCATATATTGTCTGAAAACTAATGCTTTTGCTTTCACTTCGTTTTGATAAGAGTTTCACTTATTTAGAGAAAAATTATATCCAATTTTGACTCTTTCTATCTCTTTATTTGAGACAAAATTGAGATAGCTTCTTCTATTTGATCCCATTTCATTTCATTCAAAAATAGGAACAAGGTATATTTTAGATTTTTCAATTCGAGAGATGTCAAAGCGTAAGGCTTATCTAGAATGAAGCAAGGTCTTCTAACACTATTTTTTAGGAAATTTTTTCATCGAAAACACAATAAAATTGATAATAAATTGTGAAATCAAGTTATTGACACAAACATCCGGATAAAAATTTATGGCTTTGTTTATACAGAACCATAAATTGTTTGTTTATCAAAACAATTGCCTTAATTAGTTTATTAAAATTTATCGAATGAATTAATTATTTTAAAATTTAAACCAATATTCAAAATGATCAGGCTAATCTAATCGTTGAATTTATTTTCCAGTGTTGAAGATTAAGTGCTGACCTCTTTTGAGACAAAATTGACTCAAATCATGTAAAACAATTTGGCTAATTGAGATATGTTCTAGGTTCTAGAATCTAGGATAAGAATTCTAGTCTTGGAAAAAAATATTTTTAATTGAATAAACTACAAAAACATTAGATATTTGGCAAAAAGAAGTCTAGGGCACCCAGTATTCCCAGGTGGTCTCCCTCCCAAGTACTAACCAGGCTCGACGCTGCTTAACTTCGG
>JAQGBD010002038.1:0-11860 GCA_034698165.1 Punctoribates punctum | reverse complement strand
TTATAAAATTTGGACCAGTCTTTCAGAATATGAAAGAATTTTAGGAAAATGATCAAGGGTCTTTGAGCTATCTCGAATTTACTTAGTTTGCTGGCTGTTGTTATGTCTCCATTAGAATTGTGACCTAGAACAGTTGAATACCTTTTTCAAGAGATTGTGTTTCGCTTTCTTCTTCTCAGCCGCTGATCGGGAGATTCAAGAATTCAAAATGAGCTAGAGCATTGTTGGACTCACGTGGCAGGTCGGCCACCTCCTTATCGACGGCCGCTTCCTATTGGAGAACAGAATAAGAATCAAAAGGAGTTTGAACAGAATCGGAGGAATCACTTCATCTTTGGAACCCATTCCCATGAATTTGAGGACAAGGGCTTCGGCCGCCTCGTCCTTCTTGTCCTCCTTGGCCTCCTTCTTCTCGGCGATCTTGTCCTTCACTTTCTCTATCTTTGCTTTGATTCCTCTCCTCTGGCGGTGAAGAGCGACAGATGACTGTCCAGCACTCGACTGACAGCACACGAAAGAGAAGAAAAGGAAACAACAAATCAATGGTTTCTTCATTTTTTGTGTTGATTTGAAGACCATCTGGTGCTGAGAGAGGGAAGGCATGAGATGGCAGTCCTTCTAATTGCGAAATGAATGCTTTGGAAAATGATTTTACTCTTTATAATGACTTTTGGTTTGTTTTTAAAACATTTATTTCAAAACATTTTCAGACAATTCTCTTCTCAGTCATAGCGTTCACTCATTCAGAGTTCGTTGACCTCAACGGGACTCAAACACAGGTCACTGAACTCGTCAGCGAAGCTACGGATCCGATGGCCAGAAGTCAGACCACTGAAGAAGAGCCGATCACAGGAGTGGCTGTTGAACCAGAGAAGGAGGAAGTGGTCGAAAAGGAGGAGACCAGTGAAGTGTCGGAAGTGACAGAAGTCAGGTCTGTGTCTCAGAAACTAAGAGTCAATCAGTTGTTGTCTTTTGGTTTGACAGCACTTCTGGCGCTGAAGACGACGACGACGAGGAAAAAGACGTTATTCTGACCTCGAGGTGAGCAGAGAGGAGAGGGAGGGAGAGAATTCACGGTAACTCTGATCTGATCTCTTGTTTAGTCTGATCGGGAGAGTGGTGCACAGGAGTAAAGACAATCGGGTAAAGCGCAAGTTCCAAGAGCAGATCATGAAAGAGAATGCGCGCCTCAATGGCCTCCAACTGAAGAAGAAGAAGAAGAAAAAGAAAAACACTTCCTATCAAGAAGACGGAGAGGGGGGCGAAGAGGAGGAGGAAGAGGAGGACAAAGAACTCAAGTCCAACGGTGGAGAAGAGAAGAACCCGGGAGGAATGGACTACACGCAGATAATGGACAGTGAGAAGAAGAAGGGAAAGGAGGGAAAGCCGCCGAAAATAGTTTCGGATGCATTCAGACAGTCCCGGCTCTTCGCCCAGAATAACAAGAATCGTTTGCATAGCGAGAGAGTCAACGATTTCTATAAACAACAGGACTTAGAGGAAGAGATGAATGGATGAGTAAAATGAGTAAAACCCAGAATAAAGTTCACTTTCATTCATAAAAACGAGAGACGACTCTCTCCCCCTTCCCTTCTCTCCGAGTCATGTGACTCAAAATAGTTGGGATCTCTCTCTCTCTCTCTCTCTCTCTCTCTCTCTCTCTCTCTCTCCGAGTCATGTGACTCAAGATGAGAGCCCTGTGCTGCGCAGCGTTTGCTCTGCTTTTGCTGAATGTCTGTCCTCTGAGCGAAGAGGAGGGGGAGAAGGAGGCGCCCACGAAGACTGAGTTCGTCGGAAGCAAAGGCCTTTTGAATCGTTTGAAGTCTTCCCTCAAGTCCTCGAGAGAGGGACTGGGGATAGGAGTGAGTCTCGGAAAGGAAGTGTTGGACCAAATGTGGAGTCATGTGAGGGAAGTGTTTATGTCTGAGGAGAAGTTCCAGAGGGAGGAGGAGGAGAAAGACGATTCCGCCGACGAAGAGGTCAGGGATGAGATGAAAGCCATTCTCGGCTCTCAATTGGGAACAAATGTGAGGACAAAGAAACAGAAAAACAAGACTTTTATTCAATAAAAGAGTTCTTTATTTCCATTATTTTCGCCAACTTTTCAATAAACAGAATAAAATTGGATTAAAAACAGTATTTGTCTCACAATTCACTCACTCTTTGAACGGATTCTTTATTTTCTTGAATTCTGTTCGAAGAAAACACATTATAATCACTACAATGGGTTTTATGATACTTTAATTACCGTCTTCGACGTCGCGGCCCGCGTGACGCCAGTCCTCTTTGAGCTCATCCCAGTCGTCCTCAACTTCGTCCTTAAACTTCTTCGAGTCCACCGAAGAGGAGAAGAGGATCAGCAGAGAGAGGGTTAGCGCACAGAATAAGAGCTTTTTCTCCATTTTCTCGAAATCTGTTTTCGAAGTGAAATTCAATTAAATAGGAGAACAAAAACTGCCATTTCTTGAACCAAAACATCTGGTCATTTGAAAAGAGGCGCCAAATTCTCTTCAAAGTTCAATTAGCAAGGGCATTTACTTATGACTAGGGCTTCAAAAGTTATTATATCTCTTATAGTCTCCGAAAACGTGAAATATTTTGATTTGTTGTTTGACTTCTTCACTGATTTCCTCAAAAATTTTAAATCTATTTATTATTTCAGACATTTTTCAAAACTAAACACAATTCTTGACTTTTAAACAATTACTGAAATATTTCACTTGTTTTGTGTGTTTATCAATAATTTTATTGTTATTTATCAGATATTTTCATAGAAATTATCGAAACTCTTATCAAAAATAACTTAACATTCAATTAGTGGTGAAATAATAGTCTAATCTACTCTTTAAAGGCATTTGATTGTAGTTCCAGAGAGAGGAGGAGAAGAGAGAAGAGTCCGCCGACGAAGAGGTCAGGGAAGAGATGAAAGCCATTCTCGGCTCTCAATTGGGAACAAATGTGAGGACAAAGAAACAGAAAAACAAGACTTTTATTCAATAAAAGAGTTCTTTATTTCCATTATTTTCGCCAACTTTTCAATAAACAGAAGAAAAGAGAATTAAAAACAGTATTTGTCTCACAATTCACTCACTTTTTGAAGGGATTCTCTATTTTCCGGAATTCTGTTCAGAGAAAACACATTATAATCACAACAATGGGTTTTATGACATCAGTTACCGTTTTTGGCGTCGCGAGAGGCGTGAACCCAGTCCTCTTTGAACTCATCCCAGTCGTCCGCGAGTTCGTCCTTAAACTTCTTCGAGTCCACGCAAGAGGAGAAGAGGATCAGCAGAGAAAGAGTTAGCGCACAGAATAAAAGCTTTTTCTCCATTTTCTCGAAACCTGTTTTCGAAGTGAAACTCAAAACCGTTTGAAATCTGTTTTGAAAAACACGAGAAAACAATGAATTCCTTTCTGTTTGTGGTCTTCCTCTCAATCGCCGGTAATTACCGCTAATTGTCTTCAATTCTGTTCTCAACTAATATTAATCATTACTATCACTGCTCTCTCGGGGGTTAAGCCCTCTACGCGTCGACCGATGGTTTCCATGACAACCGGGAGAAGAGAAACGCCGACCCGAACCCGACAGCCAGTGATATGAGTGGAGGGGACCCGAGTGGCCAGAAGGACACCTTGGAGAATGGACAGGGCGATGATGAGCCGACCCTTTACGCGAATCTGTTCGATCGGTCCACTTATATGAGAGGGAGAGAGCGCGCTCTCACCCGACCTAACAATTAATTAATAAAAACAGATTTGAAATGAATTCAAAGCTTTTTCTCGTTTTGGTCTCGTTTTCGGGTAAAAACCGAAACTTCTTATAGCAATCGGTTTATCAGACTTTCGGCGATTGTTATCACACTTTCCGATTGAAAATAACATAGTTTCACACAATTATCAACACTTCGGGTGTTATTCTCAATCAGAAAGTGATAACAATCGCCGAAAGTTTGATAAACCCATTGAATATTATAACCTCTTTCTCGCTCTCAGGGTGTGTCCTCTCGGCGCCCAACAAGGCCAAGGGCGGTCATCTCGAGGGAAAGGCTCACGCGGGGGTCAGTCACTACGGAACCGATATGAACAAGATTATGCAGGGAATGGTGGAGGTGTCACGTGGTGGCGGACAGCGCGTCTACTTCAAGTCGGAGCCGACAGCTCACGGACACATCGAGACCCGGATCTTCCTTCCGGACACTGAGGGAGGCGTTCCTCAGGGCCTGAGTCAAGTGGGCGACACTCAGCGCGTGTTCGAGAGCCCGGAGCAGACGGTCGGCCAACAGGACCTGCCCGCGCAGATCGGACCCGAGCAGGAGATGAATCTTCCGGACAAACAGTTCGTCAGTTAGGAGGAGAGGGAGGGAAAGGGTTAATGAATAAAGAGTTGAATAAAGTTTTCAGTTATTTATTGAATTCATTTGAAGTCAAAGTCTTTGAAATCAGAGGAAGAGCTGAGAGTCCGCTTCCAATTTGTTTCTTCCATTTGAGTGCTGCTCTTCCAACGCCTTCCCCTCTCGTATTCTGTGCCGGCGAAGCCTCTCACCCGCAGAGGAGGTCTTCTTCTGTCAAAATAGTAGTAATCGTTGTAATCCTGAGTCTCGACTGAAGGCAAACAAAATCCGATTATTTTTAGACAAAAATCTGACTCTTTTACCGAAAGTCATCAAAAAGAGAACCAAAGCCAAGAGGAACAGCCTTCGAGCCATAGGACAGGTGTTTCTCTCGCGTGACGTCATTCTCTGTTTTGGTTTTCTCTGCAAATGTCTTCTCCGTTGAGTTCTTGTGTCTCCAAAGGGGAGCTCTTCTTCTGAGACGTAATTCAATTGACGTGATTGATGGCCAGCGGACACCTGATTCTGGTCGCGCTCCTGATTCTGGCCGTCGGCGCGAGTATTCACACAATTGGAAAGGGATTCAAATTCTTTGACTATTTCTCCTTTAGAACCGTTTTTCGCCGACTTCGAAGACGACTACTGGTCGTTGCCTGGCAACGGCTATTACCCGCCGAAGAGACAGCCGTGGAGAGGGAGGAGACCCGAGGGACGACTCTCCAGGCGGTGGGGATACGACCCGAACGCCAATCCCTTCTATTATGAGGACTATTCGGGCGAAGGAGAGGTCGTCGACGACCGACTGACAGAACCGCCGCAGAGAGTGGACATCACGCGCCTGAAGAAGGGAGTGAACCCCCGAAGAAAGAAGGAAAAGAGCAGAAGAGGCGCTCTGAGGAACTTCCGGACGGAAAACGGGGAAAAGGATTACTCTTTTTTAGCCGACTATTAACTGAATAAATGTTTTTCTAATTGTTTTCAGAAATGAACTCTTTTTCGGTGTTTTCTCTCCGAGAGTACAGTCGGAGCTCTTTTGGGGGT
Organism: Punctoribates punctum; assembly: GCA_034698165.1. Taxonomy (NCBI): domain Eukaryota; kingdom Metazoa; phylum Arthropoda; class Arachnida; order Sarcoptiformes; family Punctoribatidae; genus Punctoribates; species Punctoribates punctum. The sequence goes on along the minus strand of JAQGBD010002038.1, from coordinate 6,488 downwards.
AATAACGGGCTTCGAGTGTAGTTTCGGGGAATTCCGTTCTGAGAGAGAAATCCCCAAAACGAAAATGAAATCTACTCTCGCGCTGTTGGCTATTCTTGTGCTCCTCTTCGGTGAGTATTTGGTTTACGTTTTCATTCATAAGAAATTCATTAATGAATTCATTCATAAATTCGTTGTTGAGATCCGAGCGAAGCCCTGAAGAGAGAGAAGCGTCGGACGAAGTGTTCGCTCAGGGATTCCATTCTGTACCCGAAGTGTCGACCCAGAGTCAAAGTGGCCGACCCGTGCAACATGCAAGTCGAGGCTCTGAGCAGAGAGGAGCAGATGCCGGACGAGAGCCACATCCACGTGGTGATGGTGGACGACCCCCTCGTGCTGATCGTGCCCGACTGTCCGGGTCACGTGACGACCACCTGTGCTCCAAACCTGTGAATCCTTTCCTCTCTTTTGGGGAAAAACTCTTTTAATTGAAATAAAGTAAAACAGATTTGAAATGCGTTTAATTGTTGTCTCGTTTTGTCTTTTCTTCGGTGAGTCCTGAGCTCTGCTCTGATTGGCTCTCATTGACTCTCTGTTAGGCCTGTCCTCTGGTCAGTACCCGGAGGCGAGTCAGGAGCTGGACTACCAGGACGTGGGCGGTCGCACTCTGGGGACGAACTCTGGCCCGACTCTGGTGGGTCCGAACCACGAGCTGAAGGGCTTTGAGCCGATTTACGTTTCGCCCGATTTGGAGGACATTCTCGACCGCCAGTCGTTCAACGTCTACCACGAGCAGGTCCACGGATCCATTCTCATGCCGAGGATCTCCTTCGCTCTCAATGACGACGATCAGCCAATGGGGAGGGAGCAGGACTACGACGACTACATCAATCTCGTGCCCGGAGTCGACCCCAAGTTCTACGGAAGGAAACGTAACCAGAGGCGGGGTTTGGGGGGAGCCTCGGGGGGAGCTGGTGGTTGTGGACCCAATTGCGTGCCCAGGGGACAGAACCCGATGCGACCGGCGGTTCCCATGTTTCCGAACCCTCTCTACAATCCGACCATCGAAGAGATGATTCCGTGGGCGCGGATTAAGGACACGCCCGACACGTATATAGTGATGGCCGATGACCCCGTCTGTGAGTTCAATGACCTCTCAATGGGATTCTCTTTGTGAGTGAGTGTTATCTCTGTTTCAGTGGCCGTCGATTCGGTTCCCAAGTGTTCGAAGAATGCCAACAAAAACGAACCTCAGGCGGGAAAACCCAGGAGTGGAGAGGAGGGGGCAGAAGGGGGAGACGGAAGCTCAGAGGCGCCGCCAGAGGGAGAAGCGTCCACTGCGGGAGAGGAGGGAGTGGACGCGAAGACGGCTCCGGACGGCGAGGAGGGAAGCACTGCGGCAGAAGGGGGAGAGAGCTCTGAGGGGACAGAGGGAACGACTGCCGGGGGAGAGGAGAGCTCAACAGCTGCTGGAGAGGAAAGACGTCGGCGGAAGAGGAGGAGTCTTCTCTTTAATTAAATAAAATGTCTTTCGCTCTCTTTCTCTCGTTTTCTCTGTTGTTGTTCTCAGTGTTGGCAATGCCTGCCATTGACTTCGAGAATCCCGTTCTGAGGAACGGACGCAAGGTCTGTCCCTGGTCCAGAAGCAAGTGGTCGGAGGCGCTGTGCTCGCAGTGGATGCGCGACCAGTACGGGAAGAACACGCTCGAGGACCTGGTCATCAATAAGGGACAGCCATTGGATCAGAGCATGTGTGTCCACAACGGGAAGAAACCGGTGACTGAAGAGGGACTTCTGCCGCGACAGAAGCAGCCGAGGTGGGTGCCGCCCAAGCGCGTGGTGGTGATCCCCTGCAAGCTGAAGATGCCGTGCGGAACGACTTCCTGTTCCGACAAATACGGGAAGAATACGTTGGAAGACATCGTTCTGAACAAAAACCTTAACTCTCTTTGCGTTCATTCAAACAAACAATAAATCGATTCTTAATTCCTTAAATTCATTGTTGGGGTGGGGCTCAGGGGGAGCACTGTTTGAGGGCTAGAGAGTGAGGGGGAGCTGTCATTCGCCATCTTGGCTGACAATGATTTGTGTGTTGATTGTGTTGACTGCGCTTTGGATCCCCGGTTCGGGTGAGTAATGGTCTCCTCTTTTCTTCTCTTGATTGACAGCCGTTTCAGTGGTGTCTCAACAATCGGTGCTTTGGCTCTCTCCTCAGCAGAGAGTCTTCGTAAACGGCGTTCCCGTCGATCCCAAAGCCGGTCATCAGGAGACCGTCTTTCTGGTGAGAGGGGGAAAGCGAGACCATCACGAGGACAGTCCCATCTCGCTGGAGGAGCCCGACTTGAGGCGCGTGCCCAAAGAGAAGACACCGACACAGACCAAGTTCGCGTCACGTGCTCTCCTCGAGTCGTATAAGAAGTTCGGGAAAGAGAAGAAAAAGGAATCAGAAGTGAAACCCATTGTTGAGCAGATCGAGAAGGAGTTGAAGGAGTGGGACAGACTCGAGAGGATGAAGCTCACCACTCCAGCTCCGAAGGGCTCGAGCACAACCGGGAAAGGAGGGAAAGGAGCAGGAGGAGAGTCGAGCACCGAAGCCATGGAGGGAGAGTCGAGCACTGGAGGAGGGGAAGAGGGGGAGAGCACTCCGGAGAGCAGTGAGAGCGGGGGGACGGAGGGGGAGACGACCGCTGCGGGAGAGACCTCTTCGGAGACGAGTTCGGGGACAGAGGCGCCCTCTGAGGAGTGACTCAATTCAATTACAATTTAATTAACTCTTAATTAAAGTGATTTCCGTTTTGTTTTCAATTTCTGTTTGCGTGGAATAAAATGCTTTTGAATTTGCAATTCTGCTCGCTCCTACTCCTGATTGTCGTCTCGGCTCAGGACGACCCCACCGGCGAAGTAGTCGGTCAGTAGTCATGGCAACAGAAGCCAAAGAATTAACTTTGCTTTCAGTTCCCAACGGAGAGGACACGATTCAGAGCCCTTCGAAAGAGGCAGTGGTTCAGCACCCGGTCACTGTCAAGATGCACGCGCCGCAGCCCATGACCACCAGAGCTCCCTCAGCGCCGCTCAAGACGCGCGTGGTGGTCGTCCACAACAACATGGTGCCCGTGCCCATCGAGTGCTTCCAGCCGCCGGACTCTGGCACGTGCTCGAAGGACATGGCTCGGATCTACTACGACCACGAGACCCGGACGTGCAAACCGTTCTCTTACACGGGTTGCGGCGGAAATGCGAACCGTTTTCAGTCAATCAAAAACTGTTACCGTATTTGTCATCCCTATCGGTATAAGATTCGTCCGAAAACCGCTCAGAGCTCGAGCCAACAATCTATGAAAGCCAGAGTCATTCCCGCGAAGCCCGCCTCGCAGGGGTTCGCACAGTTGGCCAAAGCTCAGCAGCAGGCCGCGCAAGCAAGGTCATTGTTGTCGGCTCAACAGCAGCAAGGAGCCCAACAGGCGATGGGAAGATCCATGTATGGCAATCCTTATCCACAACAGGGTTATCCAGGTTATGGTGGAGGCGGTGGGTGTCCGACTGGCAGGTGCGGAGCGGGAGGAGGGGGACAGCCTGGGTACGGGGCTCAACCTCAATATGGGCAACAGCCGGCATATGGAGGACAACCGGGAGGACAAGGAGGATATCCGGTAAATACATTGAGCTCTGGTTGTGACTGACTTCTGGTCTGCTCTGCCTCTCAGGTGACGCCTCTCACGCAGAGACACGTTGTGATGACCAGTGGCGGACCCGTCGTCAAAAACCAACCGGTGATCAAATAGAGAGAGTTCTTTGAGTAATCCTCTTCTCTTTCAGGTGGGAGGCGGGAGTCGAGTGCCGGCCAACACCGGACAGATGGGCGCTCAGGGATAGAGTGAAATAAAAAAAATAATTTTCTCTTTTCTGCAATTTATTGGTTAATAAAGTTCTTATCGTTTAAATTGTCTTTTATTTAAGAAATTATTTGAATAGTTTTGAGAGAAAATTCTCATCTTTTTGTTGTTTTAATAACTGAAGTCGTGTTTGAAAATAATCGGAGAAAAGGCTTTCGTCAGTGGTTTAAAATTTTACTCCCATTCCCGCCATATTTTTGGAATCTGTCGGGATTCCCACGGGATCGCGCGAAAACGGGACCCGATTTCGGAGACTACTCCAGAGCTCACTCTCGGAATCTCGTCACTCAATTGTTGGCCCCCATTCGGATTAAAAGTGGACGGAATAGTTTCCGTAAGCGATGAGGAAGAGGTCGGCTCCGTCACCGTTCGAGTTGTCTTCCAGAGAGAGGTGTCGTTCGGAGTGGACTCTACGCCCGTCGTCTCTCTCGTTAGTGTCTTTTCATTCGTCGCTCCGGTGGTTGTCTTATCGCTGTCCTCGACGTCATGTGCGCGGGTTTGACGGAACGGACAACCGGGAGGACAAGGAGGACGGGGAACGGACTCTGCCTTTTTGTTGTTTTAATAACTGAAGTCTTGTTTGAAAATAGTCGGAGAAAAAGTATTCGTCAGTCGTTTCCACAACAGATTCATTGACATCGAGTTTGAATTTATTGATTTCACTTTTCCTGATTGACCACTTATTTGAGTCCAATATTTGTGCACAGGTAGGCCTTTCCCCGTAAGCGTTGTTCAGCATTGATTTGATGACTTTCTTCAAACTCAACCATTTATTCTTCAATTCGGGTTTCATTGCATTACTTTCACTGAAAAATAAGAAAATTCTTCAAAAAAATTGTTATAAAATGAATATTAATTACGCGTAAATGTCTTGAATATCGAATATTTCCATTGCTATCAGACCAAGACTATAGACATCGGCTTTTGTGTTGTATTTTGTTCCCCTAATTACTTCCGGTGCCATATAGTGAAGAGTGCCCTCTGCTCGAGTGTTATTGGATTGTGTTTTGATTGTTGTAAACTTAGCACATCCAAAGTCACCGATTTTAAGAAATCTTCCGATAAAAGGTTTGATGTTTATCAGAATATTCTCTGGTTTGAGGTCTCTGTGAATTATGGGAGGATTTGATTCGTGCAAATATTTCACGCATTCCAACAACTCTTGGGAAATTTGACAGCAAATAAAGAATTCTTTTGTGTCCATCACTTCATTAGTTTCTCTTTCAAAATATTCTCTCTTTTGTTGAATAATATTCTTGAGATTATCGGAACACAATTCCATTCGAATGTAAAGACAATTATTGTCTTCAATCCAGTGATCAAAACAGTGGACAACATATTCGTCATCACATTTGTAAAGAGTCTCGACTTCTCTTAACAAATCTTTTTTCTCGTCTTCACTGAATTCTAATGAAAATTAAAGAATTAAAAAATAATTTCGGTTTCATTACTTTATTTACCTTTGAGTTCTTGATTGTCTATCATTTGTTGACTCACAATCTTTTTAATGGCATAGATTTTATCATCAATCATTCTCTTGACTTTGAATACAGAAAACTGACTTTTACCAAGTTCTTCGATAACTTCAAATTCTTGTTCGAAGTTTCGAATTGGAATTGTTTTGTAACACACTTCGTATTTATCGCAATAGAAATCAAATAATGTTTTGTATTCTGTTTTCTTAATTGTGTTATTAATTAATCGATGGATATTTTCACCACTAATTGCACAGACATTTGATGACTCGTTTGTACAAAATAAAAAAGTAAAAACATTTTCACTTTTCAATAGTTTGGGTGTGTTTTGAAAAAGTGTTTTATTCTGATCTTCATATCGGCCACAAAAATAAATTCCGTCTTCTCTGAGAAAATATGTGTTATATTTTGTTAAACAAAATGACTTAACTTTATTAAAAGTAATTAATTTCGGTTCAAATACTTTTTCCTCTTTTTCAAAGACGTGTCCCAATTCACAGAATTCATTCAAACCCCAATAGTAGACAAATCCATCGTTTGTCAGAGCAAAAGACTTAAAACCTGAACAGTGAATTGTTTTGAACGAATATCTATTCAAAATTTCTAAACGAATCGGATCTAATATTTCATATCCTCTTTCTTCTCCACATCCAATTTGACCAAAATTATTCCAACCCCATCCATAGATATTTCCCTCTGAAGTGAGGGTCAAGGAATGCCAAAATCCAGAGCTCACTTGAATCACAGTTTCATTTGAAGGAAATTTTATTATTTCAGGTTTAAGACAAACATTTAGTTCACTTTTGAATCCTCTGCCCAACTGTCCCCAACAATTCTCTCCCCATTCATATAACTGATGATCACTACTTAAAGCTAATATGAAGTCCAATCCGATGAAGAATTGTTTGATATTTTTGTGACACAATTCTGGTATTTCTTGCGGTTCTTCAACTTCTGGGATGTGTCCGAAATTCCAAAATATAGAACTCTGATTCCAAATTTTGGTACCAAAACTAAAGACTTTGTCATCACTTGTGATAAACAAAACATTATATCCTTTTCTATCTTTAAAAACGTGAAATATTTTGATTTGTTGTTTGACTTCTTCACTGATTTTCTTAAATATTTCAAATCTATTTAT
>JAQGBD010002037.1:0-11862 GCA_034698165.1 Punctoribates punctum | reverse complement strand
AAATAGACATGGTTTTATCCCTTCTACATACCCTATATCTTGGTCTCAATAACTACTTGTAGTATAAAGTCGTTAGTGTAGGAATCGATTCACTTGAAAAGAGCACTGATTTTCAAGTTTAAGATCACAACTGGTATACAAACATTCATATGAAGTCATATAATATTCGTTTCCACTTGAATTCTGACCCAATTTTCAATACTTTTCGCCATAATTAACGATAAAATAAGAGTTTTTTTCGTGGTATTAAACAATCAGATATTCTGTGCTATACCTGTCCTATGCATGTGTTTCCTCTGCGCGCACTTAAATCTGAATTAACCGAAAAGAATATTTCGTTTATTTCGCTCTAATATAAGTTTGGTATTAATCGGAGCGAAAAACAAGTAAAACACTTTTTTCCACTTAACTCGGAATTAGATATTTGGCCGAAAAAAATATTATGAAAAATGATATTCTCTTTGACCGACAATTTGTAAACTGAAAGCCAACTCCTTATCGCCAAAAGACAATGAAATCCGGTTTCTAATGGAAAATGACTTATATTTGTCTATAAGTTATTTAAGTTTATTGAAAACTTATGTGTTTTTCATGTTATGATTGAATGACGAGTTTTGTAAAATCTATTTTTCAGTCTTATGTTTCGATGTTTGGACTCTGAAACCAATTATTGCATAAGAATCGTAAAAATGGGTTAAAAATAGGTTTTCATCTCTAATAACAATTCGAAGGCTTCTAAACATCAATGAAATGATTATTGGGTTTATTGACGAACTAATGAAAGGCTTTACTCTTCACTTGTTTATTGAGTATTTAATTAATTATCTAAATATTTGCTAATATAAAAGGTTTGATCTAATTCTGAATCTGGAAGTCGAGTGGAAGTGCATAACAAATGATTTGTTACACATTTGGCTGACATCTAATCATTGGCCAAATGTGTCGTTCAAAGCAAATGAATATTTAGTTTGACGTTTGACACGCATTCATGAGAAGTGGTTTACACTTAATTTAAACAATATTTCAGATAATGGTTTGTCTTCTGAAGCAAACCATTCGATCACTGGCTAAGAAAATAATCAACTTTTTCCAAGAATCAAATTTTTGCGATTTATTTAGTTCTTTGTATTTGTTTTTCAGTACAGAATTTCTTTTTATAGATTATGAGAATAATTACTATTTTTTATCAATTAATTGAAAAACTTTGGAAATTAGATAATAAATTAATTAATTTCATGGATTTTATCATTAAGCAGAACAATGCTCTTGCTATTTCCAAGAGAATAGTGAAATAAATGTATAAATTAATAATTAAAGTAAATTGAATTACGAGTAAAAAAATGTTTTTCTCCGACAGAAAGTTAATACAAAAAAGGCATTCACTGAAGATTCCATTATATTCCTCGACATTTATCTCAATGATGAAGAAAATCGCATATTTCTAATGAAATTAGAGAAGTAATGAGCCATAAGTTAACAAATTGAGTCCAATTTTTGTTGCGTTCAGTGGATTCGCTTAACTGATCGGCGATTACCAGAATTCAACTTAAAATAAGTTATGGTTTGCGAGAAAAGAATGAATGAATTAATCGTTTTTTACATAAAATTTCATTAAATTTGCATAAAATATATTATCCATAATAAGTAGAAACCGGAGAATAGCCAGAGTATGCCATATACGGGAGGGGAGCGTATGACGAGTGAGGGTAAGAGGCAGCCATTGACATGTACTGAGACGGGTGATAACTTGAAGATTGTCCGGCCCCGTAGCCCGACATTCCAGTCATTGCTGATTGTGCGTATGGATAGCCTCCGCTGGAATAGTATGGCATCATCATTGAACTGGCCATCATTGGACTGTATTGGGAGTACATCGACGACAGCATCGAAGAGTACGGCGAATACATTAGCGAACTATACGGCGAACTGTACGGCGAACTCGTGTACGGCGAGTATGTGCTCTGTTTGGAGGATGTGCTGTCACTTTGAGCAAATGCTTTACTGATCGCCAGAACCGCTGCCACCGCCGCCACTGTCCGCAAGAATTTGATTGCAATCGAATGCATTCTTATATGTCTTCTAACACTTGAGATGAGAAAACAAATGAAGACTTTAACGCAATGGTTAGTCAATTGATATAATCAGATGTTTGGCTGATATCCAGGTTTAGTAAACAATATTCTTAAACAAAAGTTAAGATAATAAAAGTCTTACCAAAAGTTTGTGACTAAAACAGAATCAAAGGCTAAGGAAAACACTAAATAAAGAACTACTGGAATCACTTCAAGATTTGTTCTGATCTTGAATTAGACTTTTTTGGACTATTTATACCGTCATTTTCCAGTCTTAAGGCATTATATGTGCCAATGATTTGATGACAGGACTCGCATGAGTGACACCGTAGGTATGGCCCACATTACCCATTACTGGAGTTAAAGAAATTGTATTAAATGTATAACTCATTTGTCTCTGAGATGTGTCTAAATTATCCCAAAATATCATATTTTCTAATAAAGAGAGAATTCAGACAAATATCAGAACCAAAAACTCGTTAAGAAAACAAATTATTCGCTTTCTGTTCATATTTCTCAAGAATTTAATGAATATTTTTCCGTCAATTCAATATCATTAGAGGAATTGAAGAACATTAGGATCTCTAATATTAATGACAATTCTTATTCAGGTATTGAGAATATCTTGGAATCAGTTTCAAGTGTCAGATGTCCTGATTCTCTTCAGGTGTTAATTATTTATTGATTACTCGTTTTCTCAGACATCTATTGAAATCATTTGCGAAGAAAATGTTTACTTAATTATGAAATGAAATCCTATGGAAACAAATGGAGTTATTTTTGTTTGTGTTTCCATTTTTCAAACACTAAGCAAACACTGAACAAAGACAAAACAAACTAGATTCTTTTGTTCTCCAGAATTTATTTTTGTTCATTCCTTGCGTTCATATCTTGTGAATCATAAGTTGTGATTAAATTTCTTTATTATTCAAGATTTTGAAGATTTATAAGCGAAAGAATTTCGTACAAAAGGAGACGGATTAATTTTCTGCACGAAATATTCAAATAAGAAGAAGAATACTTTCGTTTGACAGCGTGTCTACCCTTGCATATTAATCTAGAATAGAATAAACTTGTATAACCCATGAAAAAAATGCTTTAATTGAATTTATATGCGTATTAATAGGCTTATCACTTAATTAATCAAGTTGCAACTCCTTTATCAAATCAATCTATTAATAATTCATACAAAATAGAAATTGACAAAGGTGAACTGCTTAACCCAAGGTCTATCACTTTTTCAAACTCGTTATTATTTGCTGAATACTAATCAAAATATTTTTTAATTGATTTATTAATAGATTTCTATAGATTTTATCGGTTATTATAAATCTCTGTTATATCTGAAGTTTTTGTCTTTATGTCTGTTATCTTATTGTTCAACAAAATCTCAATTCTTTACATTCAATGTCTACTAAATAATAATTTTAATCTTGCAAATCTATACTCACATTCATATTAAATCTGATTTTTTGTATGGAAAAATTATTTTGAATATTAATCACTAGTAATTCATTAGTTGATTTTAGTTGATAATGATCTACAGAATTCAATAATGAGCAAGCAACTTTTTTGGCCATCAAATAAGTGATAATTCATAGTTCAGTTTTTTTGAGTGAGTAAAAAGTTTTGAAAACACTTTTTAGAAAAATTAATAATCATTTGAAGCAGTTTTAGAAAACAATTTTCCATTCAATGAATGTCTGAACAAAAACTGAATTTTTTTAATTGTAGTAAAAAATAAATTATTTGTTGTGTTTTACAGCAAATGAATGCATTCATTGAAGAATAAAATTGATTGAAAAGATCTTAATTTGTTTTAAATAATATATTTTTCTTTTGAAACTTTTATTTTTCAAAAACTCTGTCTATAATTAGAAGACATTAATTACAACTCATTTGAAGTCATTCTTCAAACAAATCAAACAAAACTGATTATTAGGTTTCAGTTCAGTGTTTGATGTCTTGAATTGAAATGAAAACCGCAGCCACACTGAGGACAGTCCTAATGTCTGAATCGGTAGCTTCTGTTACGCATCCGATAATATTGAGATCAATAACTATTTGGTGTCGTTTGTGAACATCAGAGATATGCCGAACGCATGACATCCTGTTCTTCATATTCAATAAATTTATTGAAAATTGATTTCTATTGAATAAATGCATTCCTATTATTGGATTGTTTCGGGTAATTGTTGTCATGCAAAACAATTTACTACAAATTCTTGCAACAAATCACTGAATTACTGGGTATTGTCTCTCACGAGAAGATTATTTTTATTTCAAATTATAGTCAAATTAAAGTCAAATCAAACGAATTATCTGTAAAAGTGACCATTGATTTGAGAAATGGCTCTGAACTTAGAGATCAGGAATGGAATACTGAATAACGACCCCAATTGGTTCTTCATAACAGACCACAATTTGAACGAATACCATGCTCATCCACAGACTGTGGCTCAATGGGCAAAACACTCTGAAGATCTGGAGGCGTGGCTGCCAGAGGACGATGAGCTCCGACGCCGGTGGTGGCGGTTGATGTTCATTGCATTTGTTCAGAGAAACCTGAAGGCGAGAGGACTCAAAAAACATTCGTACTATGAGTGGGGTTCGGAAGACTATGTTCTCTTTGAGAGGTATCCCTGGCTTAAAGAGCTTTGGGTCCGACAGAAGATTCGTTTGACAGCATTCATACCCCCAGTGGAGACATTGAGGAAGAGATGGTGGTATGGAAAGAGACACGATATGGTCATGCGATGGGAAGGGGGTCGCAACCGATATATCAAACCACGAACTAAAGGGGACAGAGTAGTGGCCAGTTTGATCTGGTGTCGACACTGGCAGTGCTGGCGACTCAGACTAAATATGTTCTGTTTAGGTCTTCTTATTGTGAGTCTGGTTCTCATCTTATTCTTGTTCTGAAGAAGTCATTCATCTAATCAATGGTTTAGTTGTAAATTGTCTTCAATTCAATAACTGATAGCATTTCGAAAATTGTTTTTATTAATCAAAATAAAGATTTGAAAAGTAATTGATTTGAAGTATTTGTCACTTAACTCAAGTCTTGTGTCAAATGAAGTCTTAAATTCTTGTTTTTAGAAACGATAAGTCAAATAAAGATAACACAAAAATGAGTTCAATTAATAATTTTGAACATTGAATGGAGGGCTGGAAAGTGTCAAAAATGAAAACTATCTGTCAATGGAAGTGATTACCCCTTTCCAAGAGTTTGACTCAATTTTTTTCCCTCCAGAAAGATAGGAATTTTTCGAAACGGGATCACTTGAAAGCCATGATAGAGGAACCGGTCGTATATTAAGGCAGTGCCGGCCACAAGTGTAATACGGCATTACTAATACCTGTCCATTAATCGTGTGAAAAGGCAATTGTTTTGTTGTATTATTACAAATGCAAGAACCAAATGACACGTTTGTGAACATAAATTCAAATAATAATCATTAAAATTGGTTTCTAATGAAGTGAATTGCTTTCTAATGATTGTGTCACTCATGACATTGAAAATTCAAAATAATTGGCTTGTTCAATTATATTTGCACTAGCTTGCTAGTTTAAATAATTATGTCTGCAGTGTTTGAAGTCAATGGCCAACAAATATCAACATTTTTATTGTTATTTTCACTGAATTTCTGATAAAAAGTTTGTTTTAGGAAAAAAAGGAATAAAATTCAGTTCTCGAGTGAATGGTTTCGATTAGAAAAAAAATTATGAAAAAGATTTTGTTTTATCCAAAACTTTGATCGAAAACTTATTTTTCAAATAATGATTCCAAAAAAATGTTTGTATCGTTTGTATCGTTGGCCACAAAGTTCGCGAAGGAAACTATTAAAGTGTAAAAACATATTTTTCATGCCTTATGAAGAAATATATTCAAATCAATAATAGAAATGAGAGCACCAGAAATGAGGACATCCAAGATCATAAACTTCCGACAAAAATTCAATTGAGCTCTAATGCAGTTAAAAGGCTAATGTGTTCGTCATATTTGTTGGCTTTTGGTTACAATGAATGATAATTTACTAAATTATTGCTTAATTTAATAAACAGTTTCTGAATACTTAAAATACATTTGAAATTGTTATTCAAAACGTCTCACAACTGGAATGAGAAAAATGAATAATTCTTTTCGTTGTTTAGTCGTTAGCTTTGATCACAAGACACATATCGTCTCAAATTTTAAATTAATAACTAATCAAATGATAAAATTCACATCAATATAATGAAAGCTTTCAAATCACAAGACTCTCTCTCTCTCTCTCTCTCTCTCTCTCTCTCTCTCTCTCTCTCTCTCTCTCTCTCTCCAATTCTTTTTTTTTATCGAGAATTTATGATTAAAAAAGTTTTTAGTGTAGGAAAACGAGATGAGAGTCAGTTCACAGTTAAACGCAAATGTTTGCCTTCTTTTCAAGATTCAAGATAAACTGGGTCATTGAGAAAAATGTTTGTTCAATACAAAGCGATTCGTTTTTAATTTTGGCTACGATTCCAATACAGACAAAAGGGTTGGGATTCAGTTCCCTATCAAACGATAAGATAGTATTTAATCATTAGTCAGAAATTTAATTAAATGCTCTGAAAAAAAGTTTATTAATTTTTATGCATATAATTAGTTCGTTGTGTAAACTCACGAAAAACAAAACTAATGATTGAAATTAATTGCAAATTAAGTTAATTGGCGCCAATAATTTACTAGATTACTATCGATGGCTTACAGACAAACAATAACTGGTATTTATTAAAAGCTGAATATATTTGATTTGAAAACATTGATGACTTTCAATGCCATCCGATTCCCAGAATAAATGCATTCCTCAGATATGTATTTACAGTTATATTTGAACACTAATTGTGCGAACAATTTGTTAAAAACGTTTTTACAACCTATCAATTGATAAGCAATTCATTAAACAATACTATATTTGTTCAGATGTTTCTAAAGTTTCAGTCATTGAATACTTTTGATATCAGAATTAGAAATGTTTTCATTGATTACTCAGAGACTGATTGCAACCGTATTTCATCGGAAACGAAATAATTCGTTGAATACGACCACCGAATGTCTATATTAAGGAAATCAACAGATTTTCTACATTTCAATCACTTTTTACCTTCAATTCCAATGTTTATAACTTTTGGGTTTTTCGACGATTTTAAGCGAAAAACTTTAAATTATTTTTTGAATAACAAATAAATGATTTTTAATGATTAGGAAAAAAATCAAAACTCATGTGATTTTTGTTTTGGATCTTGTTTTTCATTATCTCATAACGCCTTTAATTATTCCTCCCCTTTACTCGTTTACTCGTTTTGTTTGTTTTGGAAATTTGAAGAATTCCTTCACTGACTAACACAATGAGTCAACTAATTATTCCGAGTCCTTAATGTTGTTGAATAGGCGACCCATTATGTCATTCCCTTTCATGTATTACTTATTTCTATAACTCATTTGTTAGGCTTTGTAATCGAAAACACCATAAATATTAGACAAGTCGGATGTCGAGCACAGAATATATGACATAACATTATGTGACACATCTTCTAATTCCTAATAAATCATAAGCCAAATATTTATGGCTATCAGAAGGAAAGGGATCTTTTCGTTCTTGTCTGGTGAGTAGTCAGTTCTGTTGGACACACCTTCCGAGACTTGGAACAGCTTCGAGTTATCTCATTGATTGAAATCAAAAGTGACGCAAAAATTATGAAATAAAATGAGTTTAAAAAACAAGTAAAACATTTTATGACTGTTTTCAATGAGTAGAATATGTTTTATTGATTTAAGCCGTCTCTCAATGCCATTAAAAAATACTGAAAATGTTTTTGATGTCATACCAATTGGCAGAAGTTAGTGCACACGACACACAACACCATTCCAGCCCCCGATCCAAAGACAATCCCTTCCGAATGAATGTATAAAAAGCGGATTTCAGCCCAAATCCAATTCAGTTACGCGTCGTTTGTAATAACTTTCATTTGGGAAAAACGTTTTGATTAACTGAATCTGTGCTCAAATATGTCTGAAACAGAGGCAAAAGTGGAAGTGGGAGACACACCCGCAGAAGCGGCACCGGCGGCACCCACTAAGGAATGTGCAAAAACTGATTGCAACTGCAACACAACAACCGACGGCAACGGAGCCGCTGCCGCCGCCGAAACCCCGGCCGCAGAAGAGAGTGCCGCAGCAGAGGCCGAAACTCCAACGGAGTAATGGATTAATAATTATTTTCCGCATTTAATCCCTTAATAATTATTTGTCTTTATTTTACTCCTTTTTTGTATGATTTAATCATTTGTTTAATTTGGTTTCAAATTTGATTTACTATTCATCGATTCGATCGTCAATTCCTCCCTTTCTTCAAAAGTTTCTGAAATTCTTAGATAAAAGTTTTGAGTTTAAAATTCAATCAAAATTATTGTCGAAATGGTTTTTATTGAATCAATTTTCAAAAAAATTATTCCAAATTATTATCTTTTATTCAAAATTATTGAAAATTCTGAGGAAATTCTTGATAATCGAATCCATGAATTGAGATCAATATAATCGAGATCTTTGAACTCTATACAAATTATTTATGACCTTATTATCGATTTTATCTTTTTATATGAATACGAAAACCGAAAATATATTTGTGTTTAAATAAAAGAATAAATAAATAATTTATTTAATAATTAATTCAATTTATATTCTGTTAATACAAATGTTTTTCATAACACATGTATTTCGACGGAAATATATTTTTCAATAAATAAGATTCAAAAAATATTACATAAACTATAAAAATGTGTATTATTTTCAAATGAGTTCATTTTTCAACAGACCAAGGTACCTTTTCAATTTCAATTTCGCTATGATAAAGTAATTTTTGACTTGATAACACAGTTGAAATTACTCTTGGCAGATTCAATTATACCAAAGCTAACCTTTTCACAAACTACAGCTTTTTATCAAGTTTTATAATAACACCTAGATAATTGTGGTAAGAATATAACAGTGGAATGAAGTAGTCACCAATTTGTCCTGAAATTGACTTTACGTCTCCAACTCATTCAAGATTACAATATTCTCAACCCTCGACCCAATTACTAGAAATATTGAAATCATGAATCAATTGGTGAAGGAAAGTACATTCCAGGACGAGTAGTTCACTCCTTCATTTCACAGTTTTTCAGGAAGACTGTGTTGACTGTATTGACCATGCTAACTGACAACTGCTCTTCTTATTCAGACGACAAATTGGGAAATAAAATGATTTTATCGCAAATAAATTCCGATAAGAATTTGGGAAAACTTTTCAAATCAAATGTTATGTTATTTATGTCTAAACCAAACATTCAGTGAAACACATGTTTTGTTTATTTGATTTAAATGTAAATAAACTAAAATTTAATTTAATTTTTATTTAATTCAATGGTTTTTATGACTTTTGACAACTTTATCGCTAATTATTAAAGTAAATCAATTCAACGAAATTGTGTCCAAACAATGATTTCTTTACATAAACCGATCATTACTTTTAAAACAAACCAAAATCTGGTCAAACATTTGATCGCAATTCAGAAGAGATTCAAATATATCACCGAAACAGAGACCGAACACAAGGCTATAGTGACCGGAAAATGGCCGATGAGACCAAATATACCTCGAATCAGATATGATCCGTTCTTTGACTCAACCAATAGATCGAAAGCAATTACCGAAAGCCAGAAATCGCGGAAAGAAATGATATCGAAAGCCATGAGTTCTTACTTAGAAAACGCCAAACAATACGACTCTTTCATCAAAGAACAGCAGAAAGAGTTTGAGAGCGGAAAAAGACATTTGGCGAACATTATGGGCACTGATGTCCAGTCTATGACACAAACAGATATCGATGTAATCACTGAACTTATTATCAAATTTAATGACATTTCTAATGGTTTTGTGTCCGACAGTTAGCCATTCAATATCTGATGCCTTCCGGTCTGTTCTCGAAGAGAGCCCGACCTATAATGCGTCCGCCCGAAGAGATTTACCCGAAGAAGAAAGAGGCGCAGTTCGATATCGAGGGCCGACCCTTCAATTCAATGTTTTATACGGGAAAACCTAATTTCTATGAAACCTGTTATGTAAGCGATTCTCACATTTATTTCAATTTATTTCAATTCATTTCTAATTTTTCTATAAATTTAGAAAATAAGTGAATTCACTAAAAAAATGAACGATTTTGAGGACCGACTCATTAGTAAAGGGATTACAACCCCTCCCGAAGACGCAAAACTGTAAAATATTTTCGTCAATCATTTGATTCATTTAATTATTTGAATTATTATTCAATAGCGACGTTCAGGGGTCGGAATGGCTGTCCTATCGGGATATGAAACTTAAATTTTTAGAATCATTGGACGAACAGAAGTACGAGAGTCTGATCCAAGCCTTTGATCGACTCTTATCTCATCCGTACTCTAAAATCGCCAAAAACTTTATTATGGAGTTCCGCAAAGAAGTCAAATCAGTCAGTTCTCAGATGGAAATCCCTCCCCTGAGGGTCGATGACAACGGAAGACATTTTATGACAGCCAGAGGTCTAAAATTGGAATTAAATTTAAGACATTAATTGGTTTATCGTTAGGAATGAGAAAGTATTGTATCGCAGATGTGACGGTTCGGGGGAACGGCACCGGAAAAGTCGATATCAATGGCAAAGATATTCTCTATTTTGAGTTCATTCAGGACAGGTATGCCATCGAATGTCTGATTCTAATAATTGAGATAATTTTGTTGGATTAGAGAACAAGTGATGACTCCTCTCCAGTTCACTGGACTTCTCTTCAAAGTGGACATCGAGTGTAAGACAATGCACGAGGAGATGACCAAACAATGGAGTCGTGACGCCCCTCCTAAGGGCGCATCACTCGGACCGGATCGGGGTTGGCGTGAGTTGGGCACAACGGCACAGGCGGGTGCCATTCGATACGCCCTATCCCTCGCACTCAGGAGTTTTGTCGACAAAAATACTGTCGAAAAAATGAGATTAGGTTTGCATTTGTGATAATAATCAATATTTTTATTAAATTTTTATTTTATTTGAACAAAAAGCGGGTCTTTTAACACAAGACGTGCGAAGACGTGAGCGCAAGAAGTGGGGTCAGGAGGGGGCCCGAAGAAAGTTCACCTGGAAAAAGAGATAATTGTTTCCACATTTTTTGTTAGTTTATTAGAGTTTGTATTAATTTAAGTCAATTATTAGGTTTTAATAAATCAATTTTTTGTCATTATTTTCGACATAAATGTAAATCAATTCAATTAAAGCAATGATTGAACTCTCATTTCACTCATTTTCGAACTCTATGTTTGCTAATTACTGTAGGACTGACCTAAGCAGTGGCCACTACTGGTAATAATCTTGTGTTTATATCTGTAGATTATTTCTATCAAAAGGTTCTTCGAATTGATTTTCAATTATTATTTTCGACAAATAAGAGATCGAAAACTGATTTGATATCGAAAGTTGACTTTAAAACTCGAAAGAGATGAGTGACGGACAGGAGTTGAATGTCGCCGACGTAACGACTCATTGACTTTTATTCTCAAATATTTGAGTCAATAATCAGTGATAACAATGTTTGTTGTCTTTTAAATAATTATCTCTTTTTGTCTTCAATTAAATGATTGTTTAAATAAAAGTCATGTTTTGTCTCACAAATGATTTCCTGAAATAAATTGCGGCGAATATGAGAAGATGTGAACGAATTGATCCCACGAACAGTCGGCCATTCGATCAGCGATTTGACG
>JAQGBD010002036.1:0-11865 GCA_034698165.1 Punctoribates punctum | reverse complement strand
TAATTACAAAAACATTTGACACAAAATAAAACTTAAATTCTTTGGCAATTAATTCAAATTAAATGTTAAGTAAAACAGAATTTAAATAGAAAATAGTTATAGAAATCAACGAAAAAGTGTTAAAAATTAGGAATAAATGTAAAATATATAAACTTTTCGTACAATTATTGAGCGTTTAATTTGAAATTCAATTGAATTTAAAATAAAATCCAATTTTAAATTCAATTAAATCCTATTTAATAACAAAAACTGATTTTTAATTCGAGTTTCAAATAAAAAATTGGAAAAAATGCAGAAAAAGTTTAATTTTGTTTAAGAAATTAGAAAAAGAGCACAGAATGAGAAAAACTGATTGAAAACAGTTTCTATTTTTTCTTCTTTTTATCGGAAAGGGTCGGCTGAAGAGTGAGGTTCGAACCACTGGCAGTGCCGCCCAAAATGGAGGCCTTTCGGAAGTTAAAGGCTCTGATGTCGTCATCCAGTTTCTGGTTATCCCTTTCCAGTCGTTTCTTCTCATCGGACGACTCTTTCTTCAAACGGTCAAACCTAAGGAATAGTTCGTTCTCGGCTTCCTTGAGCTCAGCCTCCTTTTGCTTAACCCTGAGTAGAAAAGTAAAGTTAAAAACAGATAAAAACAAGATATAAGGGGACATACCTCAATAGGAAACGCTGTCTTATCTCTTCCTCTTTGAGCGCCATTTCTGAGAGATGAGTGGCTCTTAGGGTTTCATACGTCTCCTCAAAAGGGGTGTTTGGGATGTCTCTGAACCCAATCTTTTCCAACCGATTGCGTCTAAACTTCTCGTAATGACGGGAATGGGTGGTCTCCCGCAGGTCCTCCATATTGACTCTTAGAATCATATCCCGGAGCCGAACAAAGTCACTATGATTTTCGTTTTCCACTATAGAGCACAGAATTAGCATAAACTCGATATTAAACAAATAGAGAAGAAAACATACCCTGAACAGTGCCCCACGGGTACTGTCGGGCCCTCATCTGTTTGGAGCCGACTCTGACAAACTGATTACTGGCCACAATCGCAAACGGCATGAGTGAGTTGTACTTCGAGTTGATTTCCTCCACATCTGAGTCATCGGTGGGGGAGTGGTATACGTTGATCCCATTGGTGACAATCTGAGACATAATCCTGGCCTTCAGTCGGTCCAACTCCTGTTCGGTGATTGTGTCTGACTTAGCGATGACCGGAACCAAATTGGTTTTGGTGTCCAACTCTTTCATTGTCAGGACATCGATGGCCCGCAAGCCGTTACCCACCGGTGAGATCAGGTAAATGCAGACATGGATCCGGGTGTCGTTCACTGGTGACTTATTTCTGTGGACTTTGAGCTCTTCCTGAAGATAAGCCTCAAATTGATGGTCAATATAAGCGAAAAACGGTTTGAATGACTCGGCTTTCGGTCAAAAAGAGACAAATTTCAGAATTAGTTCAAACATTAAATCAAAATAAGAGGTATTCCTCTGAGAAACTACTCTTACTTTTGTCCATTTGGTCGCCGAAGCCCTTGGACTCAATCAGACCCAACTTGAGTCGGATATTCCTCTCCTGGAGGTCATAGGTGTGAGCGGTGACGTCAACTGCGCTCAAGTTATGGCCGCTTCTTGT
The DNA here is from genome assembly GCA_034698165.1 of Punctoribates punctum. Classification (NCBI taxonomy): domain Eukaryota; kingdom Metazoa; phylum Arthropoda; class Arachnida; order Sarcoptiformes; family Punctoribatidae; genus Punctoribates; species Punctoribates punctum. Next base: position 10,240 of record JAQGBD010002036.1, on the reverse strand, counting down.
GCTGATGTCCGGGAACTCCCGCTTGAATAACGACTCCAAAAGAGTCGACTTTCCCACTCCTGTCGATCCGATGGCCATAATATTAAAGGCAAAGCCGTCTCGGATCAGACGGTTAACAAACTGTTCGGCCAACGTGTCGACGCCAACCCGACCCTCGGGTTTGAGGACTCGACCACTTGTGCCATCATTTTTGTCGTTGTCTTCATCGCCGTCAACACTATTGACGCCATTGTTTGGTGAGATCTCAGTCTTCGTTTCCAAATCGATGGCCGGTTCGGTGTCTGTGATGAGCGCTTCCGACGGCTCTTCCATTTGTTGGCTCTCCTCTGAAGACATTTTTTAAAATAAATACTTTAAATAAATGAAATCAAAAACAGAAGTCAACTGAACTCGGATTCAAAAGAGAGACTAAATGGAAGACCACAACACTTTCCAATCGCTTATATACTTTTCAAAGATCTCTCATAATTATCATAGATTACAAGTTGTAATTGGCAAGTTCATTTCAAGTTACTTCTGTGGCTCACATAAAGTGGAAATTGAGCTTGTTCGTAAACTTTATCAGTCAATGTTGATTCTGTGAGTCTTTTGAATTGCTTTCAGTGATATTATCCCAAAAATGAGGCAAACTTTCCATATCTGATGTTCAGAGTTAGTTATGAATGGGAAGCACCGGCTCTTATCACTCCTCCAAAATCTGACATTATTAAGAGTTGAACAGAATGTGCTCAGGGTATTTTTCAAGGTCTTACTTTTACAAATAGTTTACTGGGGAGATGAGTATGGAAAATATCTTGATAAATCATCAAGGTTCGATGTTACCAGTCCAATTATTCGTGCAAAATATGGCTTCATATGCAACAAAATTCAAACACCAAGTTAGTTGTCTTTCAATAACTAGGTTGAAAAAAATTATTTTCTGGGCGTCAACTCTGAAAGTATCTTTGAGTATCTTGTTCCTTTTTTACCAAACTAATGACAAAAGACAATCACAGAATTAGTTTTTCATGGTCCTTTATGATAATCATATTTTTCAATTGAAGAACGCGGACATTTATCCGAGGTTAAAAGTTTCTAACTGTAAACTATATAATTTGTGATATTTGGGATTAACCATGCTCACAGCATATAAATTGGCCTATTCTCCTAGAAATATTTGCAAGTTATTTTTGCAGACTTACTAAATAAATTATTTTGTTAAATTGATCTTGGAATTAAATTAAATTTGAAAGAATCTCATCAATTGATTTAATGGATAAACACCTGTATTTCGAAACACTTTAATTAAGTCTCGAATATAAACATTAATGTAATCTATATTTTGATTGACTCAATAAAACCACCATGATACTTCCACCAATACCATTTTTATTGGTTATTTACCTGGTTGAGTCAAGTAAGAAATAAACTCTTCAACGATTAAATCTTTAATTATTAATTCACCATGTAGAAAAGTTTTTTGATGGTCAGCCCGTTGTCCGAAGCCTGAGTGGTAGAGTCAATAGGTTGAGCGCCGGCTCAAGGATAGGCTTCAATTGTAAAAGAGTACAAAGACCACGTTAGTAGAAAATTACCATGATAACCAATTCACTCCAATAGACTAAATTTAATTCAAAGGTTTTATTATTTGAATAAATTCATTGTTTGTTACAGTTTTTCGTTCGCCTATAAAACGTGGAACTGTTATCTTCGAGAGCGTAACAATTATTAAATACACCCGGGTAATTGTCAGCGGGGAAATCGTATTTGATCTAGTATGTACCAGAGATCCTAGTAGTGACCAAGGTGATGTTGCTCCACCTGAAGATGTTGAAGAAGAAGTTACAGATATTGTTGAAGAGCCTGACGACGATTATATGCATGATAAAAGTGACCAGGGTGGCTTCAGTAATGCTGACATGGATGAGCAAGTTAAGCCTGACCAGGACTATGTCGAGTATAAAGATGAGCAGGGTGGCGCGGTTACTAATGATACGAAAGGGGAAGAGAAGAGTGCAGATAAAAAGAGCACAACCAAACCTCCTGGCTCAGTTTCAAAACATCCTGCTAAACCTACTTCTGCTGGCGGGGGTGGGGGTGGGGGTAAAACTAAAGGCAAAGACGGGTATAAAGACCCAGACCTGACAAATGTCAAACTTCGGTCCCTTCAGTAATAAAGGGTGAATCATGATGAGCAAGAACAATTTTAAAATATAGTTCAATAAACTGTAATTTTGAAATTTGGTCATATTTTTGCCTTGATTAATTTTAAATTATATTTCTTTTAGTATTCAAACAATTAAAGCGATAATATTTTTCACCTTGCTAATTCTTTATAAAGTTACATTAGATTTTGTAAAAAACATCTGTTTTTTACAGAAGGGGTTTGTTTTAAAAATGGTATCCAAACAGACTCTTGGTCTGTCACTGTTGACAATATTGTTCTTGGTAATAATTCATGTTCTAGAATCATCAGCTGGTAATATTTGCTAGATAATTGTTTAAAAATTCTTATTAGAATGATTTTTTTTAATCAAGGCAAAAGTGGCGGCCCATCAGCAAGGCAATCTGCGGGTGGTTTAGGAGGTGGGGTCGAGTTTCACCTGACCTGCACTGTCTTAGTCGATGGAGCGCCCAGTGGTTCCCCAGTTGAGGGATCCGTTGGCGTGGGTGATGACCAGGGTGGAGAGGAAGAGGAAGAAGAGGAGGAGGAAGGCGATGAAGAAGGTGATCAACTTTCTTGATCATTTTCAAGTATTTTTAATCATGACAATTTTATTTTAAAGAGGTGGAGGCTAGAAGGAGACGACCAAGTGGCAAATCATCCAGGAGAGGAAGACCTATGCGCCCTCTCCAGCGTAGGAAACGCTCGATTCGTGTAAAGAGAGGGTTCAATAAAGTGCAGCTCCTCTGCGATATCGATAATCCTAAGGGAAGAGGTATGACCTTGCTCATATTTTCGATTTTTGTCTATATATTTAATCTTGTTCAATTCAGAAATTGCTGTTAGGTCAATGGTTGGCAAAAAGGGTGGGGGTGGAAAGAAAGTACCTAACACAGTTGGATAAATTAGAATGACCATGAACAGTTAATGTAATTTATCTGATCTTGTTTAAATATCAAAGTTTTATGGCATGATTTTTGATAAGTTTAAAATAAATTACTGATGATATGATCAGTGGTTCGAAGTTCACCATGCTTACTTTAGTGAGAGTAATCCAAACAATGGAATTTAACCCATAATTGATAATTATATTTGAAGATAAACTTGGTTTTTGTTCTCACTATTGCTGTAGAGTTTATTAATCTGTGAACTAATTATAATAGTTTCTGATGTTATAAAATAAGTTATCTTATCATGGTCATTATTTAATTATTGATTAGCGAGTTTTTCACAGCGTTTGCAACTTTCATAAACTGTAAATATTTCTTAAGAAGTTTCAAATTGATCTAGCTCAAATAACAATTGTAATAATGGATAGCAAACATCCAGTCAGTTTTTATATACCAAGATATTTATATTTTTACGAAAAAGTTAAAAATAATGAATTAGTATTTTTACATAAAACTAATCGAGGTAATTTGAATCCCAATATTAGGGAACTCGTTCTGTATGACCAGGTTTCTGAACAGACAGTTCACAAGATGTCCTAGGGAATACCCCTTCCACTAGTCTGACAAATCTGACCAATCACAAGATACCCTTGCACCCTTAAGGTAATCTTGCAAATTAATTATCTAATCTTAATTTGAATGATCCGGTTCATCATATAATCATCGAGTAAAATATTACTTGAAACTTAGTAAGTTTATTTAATCTTGGATTGTGCTGGATGACAAATCCAGGATAAGTTTGTATTAGATAGAAAGTTGATGTCTTATACAAATTGTGATACCCAGGTTATTTAATCTTGGTAATATTTTGATTTTTGATCAGAGGTTTTAAATTAAATTAATTGATTAAAATTTTTATAAACTGTAATAATGATTCCCAATGTAAAATAATTCACCCAGTTAATTTCAATCTAATAAAATTGGGCAGTACTGGGTAATTTGTAATTTTATTTTTGTTAATCTTAACGAACTAGGTAATTTTCAATTTTCATTAGGCTAATTTAGTAAATTTCAATATCATTTCATATCAGATTATCTTGTTCAATTTAAGAATTTGATAATCTATGGGATAAAAAGTAAAATTAGTATCAATTCAATTGTAATCGGAATCAATTAATGACTAAAATAAATACAAAGACTCTAATGATAAGGACTTAAAGGAAATTAGAGATAACCCTAAAAATCAAGTCATTCAACAATAGATTAGACACCCATTGAGTGGTGAGGAGACACACAGAGCACAGTATAGCACAGAATAAAGTGCAGTCTTAACAGTTTTGTAAGGATTTGCGGACAAAGTCTCATAAAATCACTGATTTTTGGACCAAATTCTTAATTAATTTTCTGATAATTATTTTCAATTAATTGATAAGAAAAGTCAAAAACTGTATTATATTTCTCTAAAATGTGTTCAGTTATGTCACCCATTCTGAGCTGAAAAGTTGCTGATTTGTGCTTGTTACTATCCATAATTAACTAGCATAGAAAAGAACGGCCCAAACAACAACAAGGTAAACAATTATTTAAATAATCTTGATTAATTTGATTTAATTCAATTTGAATTTATTTATATAAATTGAATTTCAAATTGCGATAATAATCAGCTAGTTAATTTTTATGAATGCCAAGTATAGAAATTTTATGATTTAATGCTTATTCATTGGGGATTAACCAGGATAATTGTTGAGTCTATCTTGTTTCTTCATTAATTGATTGTCAATTTAATAAGAAATTGGAAGTATTTCAAGGAAAAGTGAACTAGCACATGTGCATAGTTGGAAGTCATAAGGATTTTTGATTTATCATCTATTTAAATAAACGCGATAATCATATTCCGGATCAAATAAAACCGAAACTGAAAATCAAACAAACATTTAATAGTGTTATCGAAAACTCTATTAATTAAAGAATTTTTATAACAAAATCATTCATTTATTTCGCTTTCATTTGATTTGAATTTTTTTTTATCTCGAAATTAAATACACAAACAATTTGTAACTATTAGCTTAATATCCAGGGCTGAGCACCGGGTGGGCAGACCTGAAAAAAATATTCTAGTTATTTCCAATGTTGCTGAATTCGTTTTAAAATATAATTCATGAATTTGATCTAGATTAAACTTATAATTTTCGGGTTTTTGAGTGGAATTTAGGGGCAATTATTAAGTTAGCTAATGTGCATGGTAATATTCATTGCACATCACAGAGTAAACCACACAAAACTCGTGATCTATATATATATATATCTGTAAAAAAATGTTTCAGGAAATCAGCGAAAATATTCTCAAGGTAACTCAATATTAGTTTATTTAAAGGTTTCTTTCTATCTTATAAATAGGCAAGAGCAAATATTAATATCAGCACCAAAATTGATAGCACAGAATGGAGTACAACGAGAAGAGTTCACTCCTCGAAGAGCTCAACAAATTTGATGATTCAATTGAGACGAGTATTAAATTGTCTACAAAATGGAAGAACCAGAGGAACAGTCAGAGAGAAGGTGCTACCTTCTTTACGGGCACATTTTTGCTGGTTAATACAGCCCTGGGCGCAGGTCTTTTAAACTACCCTGTTGCTTATGAAAATCTGGGTGGTATCGGTTTCGCCACATTTGTCCAAGTTGCTCTTTTGGTGATAATTGCGACCACAATGTGGGTACTGGTGTTCTGTGCGGAAGAGACCGGTGTCAGTACCTATCATGAAGTGCTGGAACAGATGTGTGGCCACACAGTCCGCCAAATGGCGGCGCTTTCTATTCTGATCTCATGTTTTGGTATTTGTGTTACGTTTTTGATTATAATCGGCGACCAATTCGACCGATTGTTCGCCACATTCTTTGGCGACCAGTTCTGCCATAACTGGTACTCAAACAGAATATTCACAATTGTCTTCACGTCGACAGCGTTTGTGTGGCCGATGTCTTACTTCAAGCGCTTGGACTTTTTGAAACACGCAAACACACTAGGTAAAAATATTTTACTTCTATTTTTCTTCAAGAATTTTATCAGGGACATTTTTGGGGAAAACATTAACTTGCTCGTTATCGAAAATTACTTGAAAAATTATCTTGGTTTTAAATTTTAATTTCTAAAAAGACACTTCTAGGTGACCCAATTTTAGAATTTAAATTTATCTGGCTAATTCAGAAATATAGATGTGATTATTTTACAGTTTATTATTGTATTTTATAGATGGGTTACCAAGTCCATTTAAACTAGTAATTAAATTCGTTCAGTGAAGTTTCATTTGAAAAGCTCAAATTTTCAATAATCCATGCTGAAATTTGATATTTCTAAAACAGTTCACACGGTATTTCCATCTAGTCAACTAATTTATCTTGCATAATATAAAACATCAAGAACTATTAAGTTTACAGCTTTTAAAATTCTAACGACAAAAACGTTTCATTTCACCTATGCCATTTTAAATTCTATTTATTTTTTTCTTTTAATTTTTTAAATAGAATTAATTAAATTATAGTCTAATAATTGATGAAAATCTTTAAAATGGCCAAGTACCATGCTCAAATATATGATCAATGTTCAATAGTAAATCAAGTCTTTCGTTTCAATCAACCAATCATTGACTAAAACCTTTAGCTAGATCAATTAGAAGCGTTCTAATAAATAAATTGCAGTTTCCTATATATTCTTTAGAGTATGCAAGTTAATTTTTAAAATTAATCTTGACAAAATAAAATTAAATGAAAATAACATAATAAATTTTTAAATAAATGTTGCATGCTAATAATTGTTATGAATTTATAGGTGTTTTTGCAACGCTTTACGTAATTTTCCTGAATGTCTACGAATACTATAAACTGGATGTGATTCCGGGTCCTATCAAAACATACCCTGATAACATATTCAGTGTTATGGCAGCTCTGCCTGTGGTGTGCTTTGCGTATCAGACCCACGAAATAGTAGTTCCAGTCTATGCCTGTCTGAAGGAAAGGACTACCAAAGGCTTTATGAAAGTCACGTCACTCTCGTTGTCCATCCTTTTCGTGCTCTACTGTATATCCGGTACCTATGGATACATGACTTTTGGAGGGACTGTCGCTCCGGATATAATGCTTATGTATAACGCGTCCGATCCGTTGGTCAGCGCCGGTATTGTGGCACTGATTGTCAAAATGATAGCCACTTACCCGCCGGTGATTTTCTGTGGTCGGGATACTTTTGTGGGGCTGTTCTGTGGTTCACCAGGTACTAAATTTGTGCTAGAAATGTGCATGGTAAATTGATTATTTTTTTTCCAAGCAGAACCACTTCCTGTCGACCAGACTTGGGATCAGAAGGAGTTCCGAAATAGAGTCATAATTACCAGTGTTTGGAATGTGGTTGTGCTGATCCTATCCCTGGTTACTCCAAACATAACCATTGCTATTGGATTCCTGGGATCTTTAGCCGCTTGCAATGTATTCATTTTCCCAGCGCTCTGTATGACCGCACTCTCTAGAAGGCTGTCCCAAAGGGAAGAGAATCCGACGAAACGGAAGTGGTTTCCAAGACTTTTGTTTATTTTTGGAATTTTTATTATAATTACCGGTGTTTTGATGTTTTTTATAATTTTATTGCAAGTTATTAGTGATTTGAATGCTGAGGATAAGCATGCTCCTTTATGTCAGTAGAATTAATAAAATTTTATTATTTAATTGAAGAATTAATGTTTATCTTGTTAATGATCATGGTTGGGAAATGAAAAATTGGCTTTTCTTACAAACTGAAAAATGAATCAACAGTTTTATCATTAACACCTAGTTGAATTTTGTTTGTTTTATCCAAGTTGTAAAATTATATTGAATTTTAACAAACATGAACATTGTTTACATAAAATTTAGAATGGTGAGGTCTCTGTGTGCGATTATTTTTATATCATATCAGTTGAAATTGCTAGCTCAAATCTCAGTTTGCTAGTCTTTGAATCAATTTTCTGCAAGTTTTGAAATTTAAATCAATGTAAAAATTAGGGAAAAGTCTTGTTAGAACTTAAGTTGGAATAAGGTTGCAAATGATTTTAATTTGAAAACTGTAAGTATTATTCATTAATTTTTTAAGCTTGTTCTTTTTCAGAAAGATTTTAAAATTGGAGATTGATTTTGAGAGATTCTGTAATTTTTCACAAGATAACTTTTTTTTTAATTAATTGATTGTAGGCATTTTCAGATAAAATTTTAGTTAAAGTTTAAAAAACAGCATTTTGACCTTGATTGGTCACAGGAATATCGGTATTTGATTGCTGGATGAAAACTGATTCAGAATAACAAAAAGAGTGTAAAGAATATCGAATTAAAAATGTTTTCCTCTTTACTGATGTCATAATTGAATAAATATTTCGAACCGATAGTTAGAAAAACATCCTGGTCTATTCAATCACTTGATAGATAAAATATAAACAAGGCACAATCACTCCATATTATTCATAAGTTACCGGAATATTCATATCTGATTTCAGGATAAAATTGATAAAAGTCTCTAATCATCTTTGAATTCATTATTAGTCGGTTTTGTTTTAACCCAAATCAGTTGAAACACAGTTTAAAATGGCCAAGTTAATCACACTTGCCTTGACAACACTATTTTTGATTGGTAATTTTCAAAATTATCTTGTTAATTCATTTTTTAAAATTTTATTCTAAGCTTTCACTTATGGCCTCAACTTTTGCGGGGATTGGACTCAATATAAGGGCATTAAGTGCTTCAAAGTGTTGGACAGGAAGGACACGGCTGACAGAGCACTGGATGAATGTCGGAAACTTGACAACAGTTCATACCTGGTCACGATTCCTGACCAAGAACAACAGAATTTCGTCAATGAGATGGTGAAAAACTCCTCCTCAAACACATCGATGTTTGCCTGGATTGGGATGAAGTGGAATAACAAGACTTATCAATGGGTCGACGGCTCCGACTCAGAGTTCACCAATTGGTCAGACGAGGCGGTCAGGAGTGGGGACTATCCCTGTGTGAAGATATCACTCATGAGTGGAATGTTAGGCAAATGGATGGACAGCTCTTGCAATAGACGGGCACTCGTTGTCTGTCAGAGAAAACCAGAGCTGACTCTGAATTCGTTGAAAGACATCATTCAAAACATGTCTAATGTTATTGAAAATAACCATGCTCAAACTCTACTCAATATTGAATCTGTTAAGAATTCAGTAATTCCTTTGGGTTTCCTTTACACACAACTCCCTAACCAGACATCCCCTCAACAGTTGTGGCCAAAATTGAATTGGACTGAAGTGACCAAGGAATATGCCGGCCTCTTCTTCAGGGCTGAAGGACAGGGCTCTGCTTTATTCGGACATATTCAGCAAGCTAATCAGTCAATTATATCCGGATTCAAAACCCAGGGTTTTAATTACAGAAGTGGCAGTACTGGCAAAAGCACCGAGACCATTCGTACTGTTTTACCTGGAATATGGAATAATTATCGAGAAAATTATGGCTTTTATTCGTTTGGATTTCATTTGACCAAGAGTGAGGTCAGACCAATCAACACCGCTGTGAAAATTTGGAAACGCACTGGTTAATTGACCAGGTTCAACACAATTGGAAATTTTTTATTGAATTTTATTTTTTTAAGTAAAAAGTTTTGGAAAACAATTCAAATTTTTAACTTGTTAATTAACATTTGTTCCATTTTAACCACCAGTTGAAAATAAGCTAGTACATTGCTCTAATCTATATAACATATTGTGTAAGTTTACAGTTTTCACTAATAAAATTTCAATTAAATAAAGATAATTAATCGTGCAACTTTCATGCGATAAATTTTTTTTGAATCAAGATGATTTTTTAATTTTGAACTTGCTAGTTACTTTTCTCAAATTAAGTTGTACATTTAAAAAATTCTTCTACCTTGATATTCCAACTAGAGGAGAAAATTAATCTTGATATATTTAATATTATTTGAAAGTTAAGTTTACAGTTTGTATTATTTTTGTTGGAAATTACTACAGTGACACTGATATTCAGGCACCTCAAATTATGGCAGAATCAATGAAGATAAGAGTAATGAGAAGATGGTCCCTCATTTTTCAAATAGAAACTGATCTAGGAAATCCAATTTAACTAACCATAAGCCAATTCAAAAAAATTCTTTTTATTTCATCGTTTAGAGCTCGTTGTCTAGTTTTCAGA
>JAQGBD010002035.1:0-11866 GCA_034698165.1 Punctoribates punctum | reverse complement strand
AATATAAAGAACACTATATTTATATTCAATTAAATTCAGAAATTATTTTCTTTAACAACACATAAGAGGAAAACTCATCTAATATTAAGGTAAGTCCTCAACGAATATCCAAAACACTTTGTTTGTGTATTTCAAACGCAATTTATCTATAATTATGTTTATATAAGTTGTGCAAGATTGTAAAATAACAATTACGTTAAATTTACAAGATTGTTGATCTTGACTACATGCTAATTTTTTTGTGGTGAAATTTTACCTTGCTCCAATAAATAGACTACTCCCGAAGTGATTAGAGAATAAGGAATATTCTTGAGAATAAAATGAAATTGCAAATATTACCATGTTATTTATGAAATTATATGACATAACTACAATGGTTTATAGTTTAACACTTTTGAACTTTTGAAACATTTGTTCTGAATATTAGTTTATTCTTTAATTTCAATTTCAATACAAAGGCGTGAGAATCAAGAGTGTGGAGAGAGAGAGAGAGAGAGAGAGAGAGAGAGAGAGTCCGGTAGCGCAAGTTTGAGGTGAAAAGAGCAGAAAAGTCGGTCGTTTCCAATGATATTCAGGAAGTGGTTTTGTATTAACTTGAATTCGTTACACAAAGACTTTATGAGAGATGAAGTGAACTCTAAAGCAGTAATGGCAGTAATGGCCAAGGTGGTATAACCAAAATGCCTACCAATTTGACTTAAGGTGCCCCCATATAATTAGTTTACATACAAAAGTGATTTTTCTATCCCTGTCTACATTTAAAAAGGAAAAGTCATAGTAAGAGCATTACATAATACCAACTCCTGTCCCCCTTCCCTGAGAAAATTAGTTGTTGGACTGGCCCTAAGTGGACGGGTTTGGCCATTACTGCTCTAAAGCCGACTACAATTGAAATCTGTTCTTAAATCCCAACGAAATAAAATATAATTTATTTTCTCATAACTTTTGAAGATTTAGATCTTTTGTATCTAAATTCAAATCTATAGAAATGGAAAATATTTTTATTTTTGTGTTTTTTGGTTAAAAATTGTTTTGAATCTGAAGGCAATCTTTTGAATCAAATCTCGTTGTGATTCAAATATGGAAAAATTGGATCCATTTTCCGATACTCTAATTCACTGTAAACAAGATTTTGCAATCATTCGGAACGAAAGTGAAGTTTTTTATTGTTACTAGTTCATTGTTCATAACTAGTTTAATCGGACATTTGAAAGTTGATGTTCCCTTTACTAACTAACCAATGTATTCGATAACAGATCCAGTTTTGTGTCGAAGGATAGACCGATGAAAACATGAATTCCTATCCCTTTCTAAACAATTGTTTTGTTTCTTAAATTTACTCAAAAATATGTCTGATTTTCAGATTTAATGATACAAAACAACAGGAATTGATTTATTATTTTTTCATTCCATCTCTTTTGTGATATCGAACCTATAAATACCATGGTTAGATTGATTGGATTGATTTGATTTAAATTAGGCTTTGGTTTGCACAAGGTGAAACCAAAAATGGTATTCAAAATGGCCAGGATTGCTATTTTTACAATCGAACAATTTTCATACTATTTTTATTATCTTGAATATTTTGGTACAGAATTTGTTTGTTTGTTGGTAAAAAAATACATTTTAGTACCTAGAATAAATATGAACACCTTAGCCATTATGCAGAATTAGAAATGACTATACTTGGTTTAAAGAGATAAACACTTCTAACTTGATTCTGATTTCCAAGAGATTAAACAAATTCATTCATTCAATGATTAATTTGAATTTCACTTTTTTGAAGATATGCCGCGATGACCAAGGTAATTGTGGCTAGATAATTTATTCAAACTACACAGGTTCCTAATTTTGTCTCCAACACTAAGCCCTCTCACATCTAAATTAAGTGTATGCGATGTTACAAGGTTATGGAAATTTAACAAGCACAACTACCACAATCAAATAACTGAGTAATGGACCTTGCGTATCATTGAACGATAAAGAATCTTTGTAATTAAGAACATGAAAATGGGCCGTATTTTTGCTAACTCATTGACTAATTATCAATCTATTGAATATCAAATTATTTTATCAGGTTTTCAAAAGAGATGGAACAGAATATTTCTAGGTCATAAGTTCACAGATGCCACATATCTTGATATAATTTTTTCGAATCAAGAAATATGAATAATAATCTACATTTAAGATTTGCTAGTATAAATATTACCATTGAATCGATTCATAATGAATGAGCAAGATTATCAGTGATAATATTTCATAGAAAATCGCTAGAATTTCAAAAGATAACTGATTGGTTGAAATTTCAAAAACTATCGTTTATCATTGGTTTTCAAATTCGAACAAGGTGAAATCGAAATTTCCCACTTAATCCGCAATAAATTGTCTCATTTAAAGAATGAAGATTTGAATCATAAAAAGACTTCTTTTTATTTATAACAAGTTTACAAAGTTTTCATTTTTATTCCAATAAATCTTTCCTTAAATTTATATATTTTTGTTATTCTTTTGTGACCTCAGATATAAATCTCTGATATTTAATCTGATGCCGGGATGTGCTGTTGTCTCAGCAAAAATAAACTTGCAAAGTCTTAACTAGAGATTCTGATAACTTAGAGTTTTCACCCTTTCCTCTTCACATCCCTAACATAATACTAATTGAAAACATATATTATTAAAACAAAAGAAGTGAATTTATTTTCAAAAAAAAATTAAGAATTTAAATAAATGTCTCAATAAAAGCATTTGTTTTGCAATAATAGAAATAACGGAATGAAAGACAAAAATTCTAATAATAGTTATTCTTTACGATTGAAAAGAAACTATCCTTTCATATAATAATACATTGAATTCAAACTTAAATAGAATAAACAGAGAAATAATTACATCCTTTTTGAGAGGACTTCCATTTATCTTAGAATAGGAAACAAATGTTTTATTGTTTATAATTTTCTTCGGAAAAATGTGTTACAAATGCTATTATTTGAGTTGAAAAGTGTTTGCAATCGTTTGAAACCAATTCAATAATTGAAAAAATATTTTTTTAAAACATATTTTTATAGTAATTGATTCAAACAAATCCTAATTTTAATGGCATATTATTATGGCTTATAATCTATTAATTAATTTCTGATAAAAACGAAGATAAGGGGCAGAAAAACACTATAATTCTGAGTGGATTCAGATTCAAATGCAAACATACCGTGGATTAGAAATTAATGCATTTTTTGACACAATTTTCTTTAAAAGCAAAGAGTGATTCATTGGAAAGGAATAAATAAAAACTGTTTATTGGGCTCAACCTCTTCATGGATTGACTCTTGTATTTTTACTATTAAATAAAATGTGTAAGATAATTAATGTGAATATTAAACAGGATTATTGTAATTTATTCCGAATTTTAAATCAAGTTTTGTCCGATTTTTGATATAAAGCAAAGAAATTTTGTTTTGAGAGTCGCCTCCACTCCTATAGAAAACACGAAAACTTCATCGAGAAAAATGGTTAATTCAAATTTAGTTAACTCCGCTTAACATACCATGTTCACAATTGACAAATTGCATATTTGTCTGCTGAAAATTCTCAGCCCATCCTTTTTATGGTTTTCGAGGGGGCGGAGAAGAGAGAAAAAGATGAAGGAGAGAGGGAGAGGGAGAGGGAGGGAGGGAGAAAAATCTGATTGAATGAATGCAAAGATATATGAGAATTATCATAAATGGGATATTCTGAGCGCCCATTCCCTTCTCTGGTGAGTTATTTTTGACATCAATATAAATGAGATCTAAAAAAATCAAATCAATTACAGAGAAATCTAAATGAAAACTCAATTTTTCGGAAATTTATCTCAAAAAACGAATAATAATAACATTTAATAGACTTTTCTATATTTTGTTAATTTTCTGCCAGAATTTTGTTTCACTTCAACTCATTTTCTTTATTGAGAGCATATATTTCTGAATCAAATTTTGTATTTGAAATGAGTTTAAATGAATGGATTTTCTTAACAAATACTCTCTTTTCATTCTCAACAAATTTTTACTATAATGATCTTGTTAAAATGGACTTAAACAGTTGATATCAGTGAGAAATCTATTTCATTACTTTAAATTCAAGATAATTCTGGAATAATAGGGAAGTAATGATACATATTCTTCATATTTTGATCAATAATTATAATCTATTCGCTAATAATTATTTTGTGATTTATGTCTATATAATCGGAAACGAACTCTATTTCTCTATTCCTCGAAATCACGTCTTGTATTCAAATTGAGTTTCTTCTCATTTACTTGAAAAATAAATTTCATCCATAAATCAAAAAGAAAAGTAAAGCAAAAACTGTAAGAAAAGCCAGCATTTGGGTCGACACGAGTTGTTTGGGGCGAAGATGTCTTTCCATATATAATACAATTAAATGGAATTTTCTTTTTTGATTCAAATTCTTTAGGAATGAAAATTTGAATAATAAATTACAAACTCGATTATACCATAAAATAATCAACTCTGAGATATCTGGATTAGTTAAAATCAATTGCAGATCTAGTACAATTTTATTGTTAGAATATGACTCTACTCTCCTGATGAGACCCTCCCGTCATTCAGATTAAACATAAGCTCATTTCACAATACATTTGATTTACATCTGAATAGAAATTACTCTGATTTTAGATCCCTTTAAAGGAAATAAAGTCACGAATTAATTCAGTTTACTTTTATCACTGGATGAGCAAGGCAAAAGCTAGCTAAGGATATATTCGAAATAATGCAACAATTCTGAATTTCTTGATACCTTTTCCAAGTCTCAATTGACCCTAGCACTAAATTTGAAAGAATTCTAAAAACGAAGAACATTTTTCAGTGATGCTACTCTTGATTCTGGTACAGTGAATCTGTGGACAACCCTGATACTATAAGTGATTATTGCGAATGAGAGTATAAATGACACTATTATTCCACTCCTTGGCTGTGATTTATGAATATTATAATAAAGGATAAAATAATTATATATTCAGAACAGAATCGTTAGAATTGTGTCGAATCAAAGGTTTTTCTCATTTATCAAAAGAAAACGTGATTTCAAACCAAAAACAAATCGATTTCTTATTGTTTTTGTTTCATTCAAAGTGTCGGCAATTCTTCAAAAATGATGTTAACGTATGAATGGTTTGATTTCTTTTGGTAGCATAATTGCAAACTATTTTTGAATGTGCATGCTAATGTGCAATGCTAATTGCTCTAGGTGATCACTCAGTAATAATTGAGCACGATATTTTCGGTTATGAACAGTAATAATCATAGTCATTTTGTGAATTAAACAACGGATTAGTATCATGATATCATGATAGAATGGAATACCAAATGAGAACCAATATAAATAAGTTTAAACTTGCAAATGAATGATTATAGCTAGGTGATCTGAATTCGATCAATATTTCCCCAATAGATAATAATTCAAAGTTTGGAAATTCTAAATAATTTCCTTCAAACGCATTGCTATTAAAATAATAATCACTTGAATTGATTACAATTTAATATTTGAAACCTTTTGTCCTTGATACCTTTAGAAATCCTGTGTTCGGTTGGCTTAACATTTCTTAAGTGGGTATTATTGAGAAAAATCAAGGATAAAAAAGCGACTTGCTCCAATAGAGCCAATAATAATCTTCTTATTTTCCACTTCATTATTTATAAATATCTAGCAAATGAATAATATAGCAGTGAGTAAGGAAATTTTTGCCCATATTGTTCATCATGGTTTAACAACACACTTCTTAGAGCATAGCTTAACGTTTTTGTCAAAAAAGTATTAGTGCAAGATTAAAAAAAAATTGAATCTCTGCAAACCAACTTGGTCATTCATGGGGAACTGATTTTTTTTCAATAATCAAATCCTATGCCCAGGTTCAAATAAGCTGCAGTATTTTGCTTAGAATATTCTTGCGCTGTACCACTTAGTCAACCTTGAACCAAAGTGTGATGAGTAGGGGTTTGTTCGGCTGTTGCTTAAGAAATAACTCAAAATTATCGCTTATATTGAGATCAGAGGAAAAAATAGAAGAATTTGTTTGTAAACTGAGAATAAAATCCATAATTAAACCGATTCATTAACGACAGTAAGTGAGGTCTGTTTAATCGATGCACACTTTCCCTGTGCCGTAAGCCATGAGGCGTTCCAAAACACTCTGTACTCAATTCCCAATACATTTGTAAAGCAATGAATTCCAAGATTATAATCATCGAAAAATAAAAAACAGCAGAAATAATGTCTTTAATGAATTACAATTGTGATTAACTAATTGAAAATTGATTGCATACCCGAGAAAAGTGGGTATAAAGGGGCTTATATCTTAACTAGGACAACACAATTTCCAACTGTCCTTGACTTGTGCTCTCAGTTAAACAGTTGACTGTATTTGAGAAATATATTACACAATATTTCTCTAATTAATTATACGACTGAACAGAGTATTCAATAATTTGTTTGTATTTTATATTTCATTGAATTTTTATTTTCAAATATAAACAAAAACTGAATTTTTTACTCAATTGTTATTCAATGCAAACAATGATTTGAAATAAAAATATTGTTTTCCAATGAGTATTGAATTATTTCAAAACCTTTATTCTCCATTTAAATCAACAAGCACATCTCAGCACCTTTCTTATTGAAAACCAAGTTGTTTATTCTGTATTAAAGCCTCGATCTATTTATTATCGTTTTGTTGAAAGTCATTCATCATAACTAGGTTGAATTATTATTGTATTTTTTAAAATAACTCCAGGGTTGAATAATAAATTTTAGCTAGACTATCTATGTCCATAAAATACATAGATGTATAATCAAGATAAGATAGCAAAGTGATCTTTAATTGCAATTTTGCTTATTCATGGTCAGTTCTCTCAAAATACAATTTAAATACTGTATGTTTTTGACCACGTCCTCCAAGTGGCAAAGTCTAAGCCGAAAACGTTCATGGTCACCTGATATAGTTTGCTAAACATTTGATTTATGCACAGAATTAAAGCCTTTAGTCTAAAGGATAAAAATCTGTTAATAAATAAGTTTCAATGTTTTTATCCTCAAATCAAAGGATTATCAAAAATATTTTTATCCGTTAAACATATATCGGAGAAAAATATGTGAAAAATAGCAAATATTGTGAAACATTTGCTCTGAATTTTCAAATCAGTAAATATTTTCTAATCAAATGAAGTGATTTTTATTTTTCGCAAATATTTGAGCTTTTATTCAAATTTTTGTAAATTGAGAAAAATGTCGAAACTTTTCATTTTATTTTTTGGTTAGAGTTATGGTAAGGGAATGGACTGAGCGTTGAAAACAGATTGTATGCCAACCCTTATGCCAACCCTTAGGCTTTCATTAAATACATTTGATTTTAATCATTAGTTCTTTGGATTCTGTATTTGATTTCATGACATTTGAATTCGGAAATTAAGTTTATTTTTTGAATTCACTGAAACACCAAACTGTAAGAGAGAATGAGTGTCAGCCCATCTGCCAGTCCCACGACTGCACACATACCACAGCACACCATAGCCTGTATTTCAAGTTTAGGCCCACTTTTTTCGTTACACAACAAAAACAATCTTTAGTTTTCAAAACAGACAAAGAGAGGGAACGGCTCTTCTCTGTGACAAACAACGGGAGTAAAACTCATCTTTTCCTACGTTTATGTCAATTGTCTTCACAACAGAAGTAATTTAATTTTGTTTACCACAAGACTAGTGACAAACGAAGACTTATTATTTTTGTGACTCATATCTGAGACAAAACTGATGTCATTTTTATTGCCAAAAAAGTTACCCTTAATTAAGGCTATTATTTCTGTTTATCCGTATTTTTTGTGATAAAAATTACATTTCTTAAATGAAATCCAATGAATAATAGAAAATATTTGAAGCGAAGACCAAACGGAGAGACAATTTAAAATTTCTGAATA
Organism: Punctoribates punctum; assembly: GCA_034698165.1. Classification (NCBI taxonomy): domain Eukaryota; kingdom Metazoa; phylum Arthropoda; class Arachnida; order Sarcoptiformes; family Punctoribatidae; genus Punctoribates; species Punctoribates punctum. The sequence goes on along the minus strand of JAQGBD010002035.1, from coordinate 3,905 downwards.
CAGTCTGTCCTCGATATTGTCATTGTGTGAAATACAGTGGCAAAAGCCAATCAAATTGCCATTAATAATAACAGTTGTTATTATTGATCTTTAATCTAATTAATGAAATTATTTTGGAGACAATAACTAATAAATTATTAATAATTGTATTGAGTGTGAAAAGTGTTGCCATAAACGAGTGTCGACTGTAAGCACTCGTGAGTAATAGCGTTGTGTTTGACTGCAATCAATGTATTGGATTTGATGTCTGGTTTGTCTGTATATTGAACACAAGGACAACCAATTTATTAATCTTAAGCTTGAAATGAAAAGTTATAAAAACTGAGAGCAGAGTCACAGTCAGTGCGGATTTGCACCTGAATTGTGCGGAAAGACTTGTCCTCAAACTGACTGTTCATTTGCCAACTTTTCACTCCAAAAGAAGTAATCGTTTTCTTAACTTCATTTCAATTCAATTAACTGATTAATTAAGACATAAATTGTTTGCTCAGTTTTATTCGATATATTTCTCGTTGAGAATCGCACTGTCCTTATAATCCTGTGCCGTAAAAAGTATTTATTTGTGTTCAAAAGTATTTGGATTTATATCTGAAAATCTTTTTTTCGCCAATAATTTTCGGATTACATTCAGTGATATCTCTGAAGAAGTGCTCAGTTTTTGTGTCGAATCCATTTGAAGACAGAAAATACACTAAATTTCGGACAAAATATGTCTGAAAATCACTTTTTATTCGCCGATAAAACTATTTTAAGCGTTCCGTAAGACATGAATTTTGTTATTAAACTTACTTTACTTCAATTGAATGTTTTCTTTCTCTCGATTTCTTATCGATTAAATATACCACTTATTTAAGCTTATCTATTATTTCTACTGACTATTAACCAGTAAGTTTTTAAGAGAAGAAAAAATATTTTTCAGAATAGACTCAATTGTAGTCTATTTTGATCTTTAAATTAACTATTTTTTCAAACTTTGATTTCAATGATTGGATTCAAATCAATAGTTTATTTACACATCAGACTATTCAAGTGAATACTGGCTTTTCTAGGTATAGCCAAGGTCACTATTCTATGCATTTTTTCAATTAAACACTAATATGCTAGATTATTATCTCTGATTCACTTTCGAATAATTAGAAAAACTCCTATAATTCTTGAATATTTCATCAAAAAACTTGATAATGTTTTTAAGGATATATTTTTAGCTGTTTTTGAGGAAAGTTTTGGCTATTCCCAGATCTGAGGATTTTTTTCTGCAACTCATCGAAGCATTTATTGAGAAAAATTTCATTTAAAAGCACTTCATTTGATGAGAAGAATAAACATATTTTTTCAAAAATAAAAACTCTTGTTATTCAACACAAAAACACTATTCTTACAAATGTTTTGCTCTAAATCTTCTGTCTTTTCACACAATTAATATCCAGCAAAAAAGGAAATAATTTATTTCATTATTCATTTTTTCAAATTGAATTCATCGGCAGAAAAAAGAAAAATTAAATTTAATAAAAGGATACGAAAATTAGTTTAAAAACTAATTACTGTCTAATTGTGGGCAGAATTGAATCACAACTAAAATAATAGCGAAAAAAATACATTAAAATAAATTTTTTGTCCCAAATATTTAAATATCAAAAAATCTCTTTTATATGAAATTAAAGTTTTTATTTCTCAAAATTTAACGACAAATAATTCATAAATAATTAGAATCAAGGCTTTTACACTTTCCTCGATACTTCTAATTAAAATTCTAGCCAAATCTTTTTTAATGGAGATAACAGCTTGATCCATTAAAAATCATTTTTCACTTTCACTCATTTATTGCTAATTTTATGACTAATTATTCTGATTTAAGACTCTATTAAATAAGAGTAATAATTCCCTTATAACTTATTACCAAGCGCACTTTACTTGAAAATGTACTTAAACTAAGCTAGCAAAACTTGAATAGAATCTTTTAGCTTTCCTTGTTTAGTCAATCATTAAATTTTCAGCTCAATTACATTTAAAAAATGGAATTTTACTAACATCTGAATGACCTTGGCTATTTATAACTGTTTATCAAACAAACTTTCCTTGTTGATAGAATCCTCAAATAACTAACACGTGATCTTTTTCTCCGACATTCAATATCCAGGGACAGTAATAATGTGGTCGATTATTTTCAATCGCACTGGAACAAATTACGAGACCAGGCAATTGACCAGGATCTAACTGTGATTTCTATTATTGTTACACTGATGCTTTTACTGCACTACATCGCTCATAGCAAATAATAACCAAGATAAAAAAGTTCAATCACTTTCTATGAAGAAAATGCCTAAAATTGATTCAAAACAGACATTGTTTTGGACAGGAATTGGGTGTCAGTCCTGTCATTCATCATATCTTACGGTCGATTGGATTCATAAATAAATGGTTTAATTGATCGATAATTAACTAAAATTATTATTATTATTAAAATCCGAACCAATTTTTAATGTCTTTGTTCTAATCCACAAATCACTGACTCCTTGATCTCATAATTTCTTTTATTCTGAAAGTCATTAAAATAGTTTTTCTTTATTTCAATTTAATACTAGTATTAGAGTCCAAACATTTCTTTCTCTTAAACTTTGGACACGAAAATACGAAGGAAACCAAATGAGAGTTACCAAGGCTATCACAGCCTTCTAACTATTGTTTAATAGATAAAAAAATATTTAAATTTTGAAACTTTTCGGATGAAAACAACACATTTATGTAAAGAGAAAAATATGTTTCGAAATAATCTCTGTTTTCAATCAAAACAATTGTAAAAATTAATGTAAAATAAAATTTAAAATTAGTTTTAAAATCGAGAGTATTTTCAGTTGAGTTGAGTGACAGATAATTACTAATTATTCTGTTCATCGATTTTAATGGAAATTTACCAAAAGTTTGGTTGTGTTGAAAAATGACAGAAACATATTCGGGGGAAATGTTTTTGATTACCAAAAGCCAACCTTGAAATCAGTTACGCTTTTCATTAGGAGACATGTCGTTTGTTATCGATTTTCAGGGCGTTCAACAGATTCTTATGTACTCGGGGGAGGTAACTGGCATGGGGGAGATTTTGGAGAGGGAGGGAGAGAGTCAACAGAAGGAGAATAATATCTTCCGGACATTGAATACTTGACAATCCAGTTGTCGTTAGTTTGAGCCAAAGATTACTTTGTGGTCATCGAGTGAGCACCGGTAGGAAATCTAGATTACATTTTATGTACACAAGTGTATACCAGAGTGTGATTTGCATCTGATTGTCGTCTAAAGCCTTCCTGAAAATCATATGTCTATTAGAGGTAAGAACTATCAGATTATTCATCGCTTAATCTGTTTATTTGTTTACAAATTCCGGTTTCGATTGATTGTGGTTTCAATTAATACTCAATTTTTAAAACTATTTTTATAAATAAATTCTATTTTTGGCGAAAATCTGATAATATTTTTAACGAAAATAATTTTAAATCTGAAATATATTTTAATGTCTTTGTGAAGGGTTTTGAAGACTAAACAATAATTTCATTTATTTGTTGAGTAACTGTCGAATAGTCTCTTCCCCTTCCATTCCCCTCTCATTTTGTTCAAACATTGAAACCATTTGTGTTAAGCCATTAATAATTTCAACGATTATTAGTTATAATCAATAGGTTTTGAGAAAACCACTCAGAACAGGAGAAAATTAAGACCAAGTCTTGGGTTTATCCCAACTAATGATCATTTGTTACAAACAAGTGAATAGTTTTTCAACAAATTATTTAATCAAGGTAAATTAAGAGATTTGAACCGAAATTCATGTGACCTTATATTTGAGCGAAAGAAAAGAAAGTCAACTTTTCATTCGTCACTTATCCGGTGCTAAAAGAGCACAGAATAGGAGAGGTAAG
>JAQGBD010002034.1:0-11868 GCA_034698165.1 Punctoribates punctum | reverse complement strand
GGGCCAAATTAAAAAGCCGTTTTTCGGCCAAATACGGCCATTTTCGGTCAAATTCGGGTTAAATCCGGTTTATTGGGACCTAATTTAGTTCGAATCGTACTTAATTCGGTTAAAATCGGGTTAAAATGGTGAAATTTACCAAAAACTACCGAAAAAATTGCCGTCGCGCTTCGCGACGCGCCACGGCAATTTTTTCTCGAAGCCTTAGGGGGGGTCAAATCTCAAAATTTCGAGCCTAGGGGGGTCTAAGCATTAGACCCCCCCTTCCGCATCCCTGAAAGGAACCTTAGATATTTTCCTAGAACAAATGGAGCTTTTTAAAATTTAATGCTTATTTCAAACGTTTTTGCTATTCCTGTCATCATTTTTCTGATCCAATTGGATCAAGAATTTTGTTTCGGGTGTTATTTCATTGAATTAGAGATTTGAGTTTTGAAGACTTATTTCTGAGAGAATTCGAAATAAAAGAAAATTATTGTTTCAGAGGTTTGAGAGAATAAGCGATGAAAACTTGGAATAGTTTTAATCAAATGTTTTGAGTCCTTAAGAAAACCGCATTCTTTCCAATGAAATGATTTAATGTTTAAAATTAGAACAAAAGGCTTAACGTCAGACACTTTGAGGCCAGAATCGACTCATTCTGTGCTCACCTAATCTGATGACAACAAACAGTTGTGATTTAATTTCAGTTTTTCTCTGCCTTTATCTCTCAGTTTCGGAAGAGATAAAGTTGGCCACCCCTCCCACCCCCAACCCCTCTCAGCATTCATTTTTAAAGAATTTTGCCACAAAAATCATGGGGATATGGGAACGGATAAAATGTTTAGTTATTGTCTATTAAAAAATAATTATCATATAGTTTACAAATAATTATATTAATTACAATCCTTTTATTTATTAATTAATGAAAATTATGAAATTAATGCTAGATAACTTTCTCAATTTTCAGTTTTAAAAAAGTGTTTTCTAGGAATAGACAAAACTACTAAAGCTATGAACTATTTTGTTGAAGAATATCAAATGGTGTGTCTGTCTCTGACCTATTCTCTTCGTTGATGGACCTTGATACCTATTTAAAAAAGACAAAATATATGAATGAATGCGAAAGCCTTTGAGAAATAGGACTGAATTCAAATCTAATTATAATTTGATAAAAAGTGTCGAAATACATGTATATTAAATTCAATGGAAAACCTTTGGAGGAAACCCAAAAAAATCTTAAAAAAGAGTAGTTTTATATATATTTGTCAGAGTGTTTGGCCAAATGCCTTCTCATAACACATTATGGGAAGTGTTGTATCTTTTCCTTTAATATTATGATAAGATTAATGTCTTTAATAAACCAAAAATCAAACAAATTATTAATTAATTGTATTCAAAAACATCTCAATTATAAATATTTTTGGAATCATTTTCTTTGTACTCATTTTTATTGCAATTATAGAAATCAAAAGAATTAATAAAAACATAGTAAACAAAAGCAATATTTCATAACCAAATGGTTTTCTTTAGATTGAAAATATGATCTAGGCACACTGATAAGTTGGTGGAGTGGAGCAAAGTTTGACTAACGATTGGAGTGGACTGGAGGCAGATGAGTGAGACTGAGCTGCGCACAGTTCTTAGCGTTTGATTCAACTTTAATAACATTTCTCTAACCACTGTATTTACCTCTGGGAACACACATCCGAATAATTTCAGTTTCTTTTTTCAAACTTCTAATCAGTTGACAAAAGAGGTAAAACCTTCACTAAATCACAAGAATTTTCTTAACTAATATCTGATTGTTGTCCAAAGTATTTGTTTTCTTGTTTTCCACATTTATTCTCTCAATTTGTGTCAAATTTAAGAATTCGAGGAAAACTTAGGAAATGAGATAATAATCGATTGGAAAGACTAATAAACTGAAAACAAATGTGTGGTAAGTATTCACTCGTTATTCAATTTACTTATATTTTTTGATAAAACTATAGAAAAGTCCAAAAGTTTAGAAAATATTCTTTACTTCTGAGTGAACTGAATAAATGCCAAACACTTTGATTCGATTTATTTGAGAAAAGAATTCAAAAAACGATTAGAGTTTGAGTTTGATTTGCGAACCAATAAATTAATTCTGAGGGGAATCTCACGACTTAATGATGGCATTAATTATTAGCGATCAGTCGGTGCCCAGAATATGGTAGTTATTTTGAGCTAGGTTGGCCTTGAACTTTGTCTGTATGCGATGTGTGAGCGAAAACGTGCCGAATATACACAATATGTAAGTTTAAGAAATGAGTTTCGCTTTTCTCAATACAATCTTCAATAGGAATGGGGTTATAGTGAATACATTACGCAAATGCTTAGTGACTCACAAGAGATTCAATGAGATTCTGGTACCGAGAGTGCAGTCCTCGCTATTAGCATAACTAAACTAAGAGGGAAAGCATTGAGAGGACGGTTATCCTTGAAATCCTTGGAAATCTTTCTTAAGAGCCAAAGAAGCGAATGAATGGAAACCCTTCCCATCAATTGAGTCGTGAATCGCTTTATACATGTCTTCACATTTCCCTTCAAATATAATAAGCGAGAGAATACCTGTAGCACAGTATATGATAGCACAGGGATTGGGTGCAAAATGTTATGCAATCCGATGTCGTCTACTTTGCGCTTCACTTTTCCTCCATTGAGTGGAACCCATAAAAGAGAAACTTATAGTTATTAACGTTCAACTAAAAAGTATCCGTCTCAGTCTCTCTCAGTTTCTCTCTCAGATTCAAAGCCCACAAATCCATTAATTTCGCTCCTCTTTAGTTTCGGCGGCCATTCCTCCGCTCTGACGGTTAGGCAATTGAGTTGTATTAAACAAATTCAACTCTTTTGGGACTTTCATGAATACCACTTGAATAGCAACACATGTCATGTAATCCCAACTATAATAGCTTTCCAAAGATGAAAAGATCCAGGTCTAATTTCCAAGTTTTCTCGTTTTTGGTGGAATACTTTCCCACCAGTTTGCAACATTGGAACATGCAAGTTTCAAGTGGCATAACTTTATTCACTTGAGGCAAAAGATGACGAATTTGTTGCAAATATTTAATGATTTAATGTTTGTATAATCAAAACAATAGATCTTTTCGGTTATGCTTTCATTGTTATGATTATTGTTGGGCTCAGATCTAACTCTTTTCATACGAAATCAGTTGATATTCAAGTGTATGATTGGCGGCACCGGTGGGGTGGCGACTGAACACCACTTACTTAACATTAGCTCACATTTATGCCTTTCGGCGGTGAAAGCAAAAATGAAAAGCTATTCAAAAATCAAGTTCAAGGCTATCCAAACCCAACTCCACTCAGGCGAGAGATATGCCATTGGTTTGGATTTTGCCATTTTTTGGACCTTATATTCACTTTTTATGTTATTCCCACTTCTATTGCATAATATTCAACGAATCTTATATTTAGAGAAATTCATAAATAATGAATCAAATCAATGATTAATTAAATTGTTTTTTTAACCCAAAATTAAATTTGAATTTTAGAGGGATTTCCCGACTTATAAGAAAAACTGAAATATTTTATGTATTCTAAGGATTTGAAAAACTTTGCGAATGTTGTTAGAAATAGACATCAAATTAAGAATTTTAAATCAGTTTTTTAGGACAATAAGAATTTTATTGACTACTTGATAATTTGTACTTGCTCAAATAATATTTTGAATTCCTATTATCAGAATCTACTGTGAATTCAATGAGAAATCAAGCTAGAACAAATAAATTTAAACTTTATAGAATTTTGAATATCTATGACATAAGAAAAGTGTGAAAAATATCTTGGTACTTTTCTTGATGGCATTACAATAAAGAATTTTTGGGAAAATCATTTTATTGAGAGAAGGGTTGACTGAGTGAACCCCTAAACGACACTTCACTGTAAAAGTAATTTTGTTGAATCCCTCGAAGGCTTTGAATGACATCTAATGAATAGGTCCTCATATTTATCAGTATTACATCGATGTTCAGAGTGAGGCTCATCACCGATGGAATGGAATAAGTGATCGGTTCTGGAGTTCATTCATTTCATGTAATACCGGTTTAACCGCATTAGATATCCATTGGGAAGAGCTCTAGAAGTGCACCACAAGAAGGCATTTGAGGCAAATTGCAATTTATATGAACAACAATTGAATTCAGTGCCAATTAAAGTCCATTTTCTAGGATTTGATTACTTTTTAATTGTTTCCAACTTTTAATGAGTTTCTAAATCAGAGATTTGTCACAAAACTATCATAAAATGTGTTTAAAGGTATTGAAATCTTTTTCGTATTTATTTTTCATGTATTTTTGTGTACTAATTCACGCCGACAACTATTTAATCTGGTTTTTATCTGATTTACTAATATAATTAGCTTGGTTATTCATTAAACTTATTAATAGAGGAATTTTTCCGGGATTTTGAAATATAACTTTTGAATTGAGCACAAAATCTATTAATTGGTTGAGTAATCGATTAAATAATTGATGAGTTATTGATTAAAATCTTAATATAATTGAGAAAAACTACTATTTTTTAATTGAAATATAAATATTTGTGAATATTTTGAGGGAAAAATCAATTTTGAAATTTCAATAAACAATTCAATGAATGAATGTTTTGCTCTTTCGTTGAGTTAGTCTTCAGACTCGTTGGCCTTGAATTCAGATTTTGGGTGTTTTGGTTGAATTTGAATAAACATTGGCTAACAGTGTCTAACACTCAGATAATTGTCTCAATTGTTCCCAAATTCTTCTATTAGTCAATCCTTCAAACATTTCAATACTATTTGTCGACAAATTAATTCAATTGATCCGCTATTTCATCAAACAATGCATTTATTTTGGTTCAAAACAACCAAAATATTGACTAAATTTTCAATTAATTTGTGGTTTAATTGAATTTCTGATCAATTTTTAAATGAATTCAATTAAAGGTATAAACCAATGAAATAATGTCCGCCAATGGATCAGTTAATGGAGTGATTGTGACCACAAACGCTAATCAGGTCATCAAATCTGAGATCAAAGAGGAAGATGACAATTGCCGTACATTTGTGGCCAACAGATCGACCATCAGTTCTATGCTGAAGAACAACGATTCGATTAATTCTAATTTAATGATATTTTGTGGCCAAAAGTCAAACTTAAGGCAAAGGAATGATTCGGTTTCCTCGATGTCTACCATAAGTACAACAAATCATATGAACTCAAGTCCATCGAAAGGGGAACCGAACCGCAAATCTCATCAAAACAATAGAATGGTATGAATTGAAGCCGTTGTCGGACCCGTTGTTTATATTAATAACAAACCATTGTTTAGGATCTCTACTCGACTTCTGGAAGTTTAGAACAGTCGGAGCCCTCGTCTTCCCCCTTAAGTGCCGGTGAAAGTCAAGCGCAGGACATGTTCTGCTCGAGCACTATGTCTGCTGACTGTTCCAGTAATACCAGTGTTGACGCAAACGATACAAAAACTGGTGAATCCGCTCCCAAACGGTTTTGTTTGGTCTGCGGCGACACCGCCTCAGGTTTTCATTATGGAGTGGCCTCTTGTGAGGCGTGTAAAGCATTCTTCAAGAGAACAATTCAGGGTTTGTTGAGAATCTTTTGCCCATATTTTGGTGATCTCTTTAATTATTTGATTTATAGGAAACATAGAGTATACCTGTCCCGCCTCTAATGATTGTGAGATCAATAAGAGGCGACGGAAGGCCTGTCAGGCCTGTCGTTTCCAAAAATGTCTCAGAATGGGAATGCTTAAGGAAGGGGTCCGTCTCGATAGGGTCAGAGGTGGCCGTCAGAAGTATCGCCGCTCTCCTGACAGTCCATATCAGGTGCAAAGCATGTCTCCCCTCAAGAAGACTAACATCGAAGGTATAAATTGTTTGAATGACTTCTCTTTAATCAATGTTTAAACAAATTGATAGAAAACAAGATCGTGACGGCTCTGGTCAGTTGCGAACCCGAGCCTTTGCTCGCCATTAACTCACAACAATCGCCAAACCCTTCGCCATCGTCTCAGTTCAAAGGTATTTGCGTTTTGAGTGATCTCGTCGACAGAGAACTGGTCGCCACTATTGGATGGTTAGTACAAACAGTCGACTATTTGTGCCATAACTTAATGGTTGTCTGGTTTTAGGGCCAAACAAATTCCCGGTTTCACTGATCTGATACTAAACGATCAAATGAGGCTCTTGCAGACCACTTGGGCTGAAGTCCTCTCACTCTCGTTAGCCTTCAGGTCTGTCCTCTCAACTCATGATTGAAGGAAAGCCTAAAAATACTAATTTCACTCTAAATACAGATCTCATCAGTTTTGGTCGCAGTCGACGACATCAGGAAGCAGTGCCTCTGCACCGACTAAATTAGTATTTGCCAATGACTTCATTATGGATGACCAACAGGCGTCCCAATGCAGAGCTGATGAACTTTTCAACCATTCGTTACAATTAGTTAAAAGACTTAATTTAATTAAAATAGCAAAAGAAGAGTACCTTCTGTTGAAAGCTATGCTCTTAACTAATGCCGGTATTATTCAAATGAAAAATCTATTGAATTGATAATTAAGAGAATCGTTTGTTACAGATATTCAATTAGAAGACTCGCAGTCTGTCCACAAATTGAGAGAAACCCTGTTATTGACACTTCAGGAATGTGTGTCCGCATTGCGACCCTTCAATTGTGTCCACCATTTGAGTCAATTGTTGTTATGTATGCCTCTATTGAGACAATTGGATGCCGTGACCCGTCGGTACTGGAATTGTGTGCGACGGGAGGGCAACGTTCCGATGAACAAACTGTTTGTTGAAATGCTTGAGTCAAACATAACTATGCGTTGACTCCAAACAAATTAATTGTTGGTCTGTTTGACAAATAATTTATTCTATGATTTCCTATGTTTGAGAGCATATAAAACAGGGTATTATTTTAATGTCAGATCGATGGCCAACCATTCAGGAGATTCTGTGCCGATGGTTAGGAATAAGGGTTTATGGCTTTCATGGCTTACAATCTTATCCAATATTTGCTTTGAGTATACTTTCGATGCTTTCAATGCTTCCATTTATCGATTAATTACTATATTTTTCGACAATTAGTTAAAAGTTTACACAAACAAAGGCTAAGAAATGGCACTTAATTTGATTATTACCACAAATTACCACAAATTATGCAATTTATATGAAATTCTTGAAATCACTGCCAAAAACCTCAAATTCTTAGTCTTTTGCTCGACTTTTAGGACAAACAGTTTAGCCCTGAATTAGAAACCAATTGATTTGAATCTCTAAAAGTATTATAATTAGCTGTAATTTAAAGTCATTTCATATCCATTGATATCTCTATTAATTTTCAATCAATAGAGTTATGGTCTTATGTCAGGTATTACTCAGAATAACGCACAACAACTTCTTTCACATATTTTGGCTCTAATTTTGATCGGTTTTAATAATAATATTCTTTTGTTTAAACAGAAGAAGAGTTCAAATGTGCGGTTATTTCACTGTTATTATTGTTATACAAATTATTGTATCGTTTATTGTAAAACAAAGTAATTGTCTGATTGTTATGAGAAACGCAATTATTTTGTCTCTTATTTGTTCTGAAAACTGATTCACTTTCGATGATAGCCGTCCAGTGATAACAATATTTAATTCTTTCAATTGTTTTATTTCTCCGTTCAATACAACACTCGATATATAACACCAAATATTATATAATATTTTAGTTATTTTTTGCCTAAAATCTAATTAAGAACTTTATTTAAACCCAAATCTATTTAGGATTTGGTTAAGTATTGAAATTATACACAAATATATTATATAATTATATATAAAATTAAGAGAAATATATTTAAATGAGAATATTGAGTGATTTCAGTGGACATCGACTAATCTTTAGGCAAATCCAGTGATTTGCGGTTCAATTGAAAAGTAGACAATTATTTCACTTTTACTTAATCTTAATTTAATTGAAACCAATGAAAGAGATTTACTTTCATTTTTAGATTCAATTTTAGAGCTATTTTTGTAAATTATTTTTTAGTCTATCAGTAATTCTAAGACTTATATAATCTATTAATCATTGAATTTTGAATTTAATTATTAAATAAATTGTTAGCATTTCTCTCATTTCATTTCTGTTTGAATTGAATAAAAAGATTACTTTTTTGAAGGCCTTTTCGTAGGTTTTTTTTGGTTGAATTTCAATTAATTGATTATATATTGAAAGCTATCATCGATTTGAGTCCATTCACTTCACTCGAATCGATTTCTAGGACTTGTTTTACTCGAATCAATTGATTTATTATTCAAATTTATTTTCTACTGATTTATAATGAATTGAAAATTTTGCAAATAATTTGTCTGCCGTTTAGACACTACTCTCAATTGATTTACCACTCATTAGAAGAGTTTGAATGAGTGTTCAAACAGTGAAGGCCTGGATTCGTAACAATCGATCGGCAGAAAGGCCTTGAACTTCAAAAAACCCATTTCTGAAGGAAAATCGATTTTATTCTACACTCAAATACAGTGATATCTGCGAAGACTCGGAACGTGATATTGAACTCAACATTAGTTCGTTTGGTTCTTATGGTAATTCAATTCTGTTTCTGACAATTCAATCCATAAAACACTAAATTATAGACTTTTATATAGAACTCCAATCCTTTGGCTAATATTTACCGCATTTATCGCAAAACAAAATGTATTTCAAGTCAATTGAATTCATTATTTTTTTTAAGCAAATGAAATATAAATTATCAATCATTTAAACAAATGTTTTAGTGGTTTATCTGTATCTCAGGGATGTCGACGCCGTTAGTTTAGTTTGTGATTGTTTCTTATCAACAAAGAAGGTGAACCCCTAATGTTTTCATGTGTTCATGGTGATTCCCTCAATGCAAGAATAGTAGTACCCCTATAAATGTGTTTATAACTGTACTCCTAATGATTACTAACCCAGTGGCAAAAATAGCGTTCTTACTCGAAAAATATTCGAGAGAGAGAGAGAGACTTAGATCTGCTCTAATGGTTTTAATTTTTAGTTTATGCGATAAATGGAGACAAAAGAATATCAAAAACTTATGAAACCGACAAAAATAGAAGTATTCAGAACCAAATGAGTGTTTAATTAGATAGTGATGTTGAGTGGTGTCTGTGCCTCTCTGTCCCCTCATTTCAAATGATAACCACCTGCTCTTTCACTGCTCTTTCACTATAGTTAGACTGCTATTCAAAAAGTCATTTCATCCGTATATTAATATAACTAAAATCAGTTATTTTCGATTACATGTGTCTGAAGTGGGGTCTGGGGTCAGCTCAGGTCTAAACAATCATTAGACCCAAAAACAGCCGCTTTCTTAAAGAGTCTAACAATAAGTTCAATAACTGAACCAAAATTAAATTATTTCAGACAATAATTGGTTTAAAGTTAAAAAAAACTTTTAAATAACAAAATGTTATGAAACCAAACAAAAAAAGATTTTTATTATTTATTGCGTTTTAATTATTTATGAGTTTGTGGCTATAATTATGAACCTTGGTACAATCGTTGTTCATTAGCAGATTTCACATGAAATGGGATAAAACGTTAGAAAAAGTCAGTTTAACAAATTGACTTTTTCAACAATGATCTAGTTAATTTAGAGTTTAGAATATATCATCATTTAAAATGGTTCAACACTTTTAGGTTTAATAATTATAATAATCGTTTGATTTTCATTTGATTGTATATTCAACTCAAGAATTATATCCGAGCAATGGATATATCAAAATATCAATGAAAAGGTTATTTTGTTTTTAATGTCATTCATTCTCTTCTCGATAAATAGCCTCAAAGAGTAATAATTGAGTTAAGAAAACATTATATTTTATTTAATTGTAAAATAACAACAATTTAATAGTCTTCACGAAAATCTAAATTATTATAATTTGAAGAAACAATTTCTTAAACGCATTTTTTTTTATCAGAAAATTGTATTAAACTAAAAACGTGAGAACACTTCTGTTATTAAGTGATTTTACTTTATTTAAGTTAAAAAATTCATTTTATGTGATTATTTGAGCTTCTGATCTATACCCTGGTCTATACTCTGGTCTATACTCTGGTCTATACTCTGGTTAGCTCTCGAGCAAAGCTTTTGCGAAATCACGCCAAACAATTTGGTTGAGTTATCCAGATAACTTATCTAGATTACTTATTGTGTTCACACATGTGTCTGATAGCCTCGATTTGGTGCACATGATAAATGATAAATTGTGAAATCCCTTTGCCTCGATAACTCCCTCCAATTAAATATTCTCATTAGAATATCCTGGTCTTTGTGATTGGCCACAGCTAAGGGTTGTTCTCATGAACATGTTCATTTTAAAACCCCAAAAAAGTTTTATTCTAATTTAATTCAAATTATAAATTGAAAACAAATGAAACCGCCTAGATTATACTAGATTATACTACATTATACTACATTATACTAGATTATATTTTATTAGTTTTGATCCGGATTTTAAGAGCACTTATTCTTTGGTACTTTTATTTGAATAAAAGTTTAATACTCAGGAAATTATGTTAATAACTGTTTTAATAAAATCACTTTAAAAAGTCGAGAGGTGTTGCGATTGTATTTAAAATGAACAAGCTATTTATTTTAAACACCTTAATGCTGTAATTAATTCAAAATCAATTATCAAATGAATTAGATTTTGATTATATAATTGTTTTAAGAGAACTTAATTTTTCAATGTTTTCATAATTAGGTATTAATTAAAGTGAAATAAATCATTCAATTAATTGAATGTCAGTTAACTCGATATTAAATACGTTTACGACAATCAAAGTGTAAATAACAAAGAAAATGTGGTAACAAATCAAAGCCGTGGTTCAAAAAAGTCTTAAACTTATATATTCTGAGCTCAGGTTTGGTTTTAATTTCATCTTTAATTATCTCAGAGTATATTTAATTGAATTTAATTTGAGAGAAAAGGAGGAAAATAGCGGCTCTTATACTCTTAATTACGGCTAAAATGCATTAATTTTTGTTTTTTGTAAAAACTGTCTCACAATAAGAGTAACTATTTTTTGTCGTTCACTTAATAGTGTTATGGTTTATGAGTTTTATCCAGTTTTCAGTGACAAACAGAATATAATTAATACCCTATTAAAGGAAGTTTTGTTACATCGTTTCCACAAAGAAAAGAAAACTTTTTTAATTCCAATCGTTTGGGAAAATTATATTTATATTTATCTCTAAAATAATTTGTTTCGAAAGCAAACTTTGAGATTGAAGTTCAAATACATTCAATTACTTTATTATCGATAAGTTTGTGTCAAATAATGATTTTCTACGGAAAAATTGCAAAATAATTGCATTCAAACGATAAGAGCAGTTAAGGGGACTCTACTCGTGATCATTAATATTACAAAATATTGAATTACTATATTTAAAATAATTTAGGAATAATTCCAGACGAAGAGGATCTGAACATTAGTCCAATGGTTCAGCTCAGAGATCAGAACATACTTATACTTAACTGATCTGAAGAACAGAATAGGGAGAGAATGACTACATTTGTAAAATAGTTGACAATCGATGAGATATTTGTTTAATATATAATAAATCTTAACAAACGATAACATTAACTATAAATCGGCGTCTTTTCCATCGATTTCTAATAACTTAATCCCAGATCTGAATATTTGAATCAATTTAGAGACGAAACACATTTTCTTGATCTAAATTTTGCTGTTCTTCTAAATTGATAACACATTCCGTGGATTTTCATTTGAAAAATCACATAAAACAAAACATTTTGACTTTTAATCAAAATTTTCAATACTTATACTTAAACTA
>JAQGBD010002033.1:0-11873 GCA_034698165.1 Punctoribates punctum | reverse complement strand
AAATAGACATGGTTTTATCCCTTCTACATACCCTATATCTTGGTCTCAATATCTACTTGTAGTATAAAGTCGTTAGATTTGATTCTTAAACAGATTTTGATTTTCGGTTTCAAAAAACTTAGACTAAAAGATAAATGAATTTCAGAGCCATAGGATTGGGCGCCTGTTTCTCCTGGGGTCAAATGGGACAAATGGCTGCACCACATCTTCTAGTTCTGGTAATTTTCACCAAAACATCAATTAATTAGTGATTAAATTGTTTTTGTTTAGTCTGATTTGATTGCGCCCTTCATTCCAATTGGCTTATGTGGGAGTCTATTGGTTTGCGGGGGAGGACTCTCTCTATTGTTTCCCAATTGTTATCGAAAACCACTACCGAATACCATAGAGGAAGCGGAGAACAAAAGACTTCCGGCATCACTGAAGCACAGGTATCCGAGTTATCGAGATTTAAAGAACGGCAAAATGTATTCGGTTCCGGTCAATGGGAACGGTCTCAACGGAAATGTCTACACAATAGCGCCCAACGGTTACGACAAGACTAGTGTTAAACAATCGCAACATATCTCAGATATTAATCAAAATCATAACATTTATGAACAAAAGTTTACAAATGGTTTGGAGAGACAGACGAGTGCCACCAGTTTGACAGCACTCACACATATGAGACCCACTGCTCTCTACAACGAAGACACAGAATCCCGTTTATCAGATCTCGAAGAATATGTGAGTGAAGGCAATAATTGGAGACTATTTCCCAATGACTTCAGTTCTGAAATCAAAGTCGAAAGCAATAAATTGGATCCATTTGTCGGCCGAACTCTAAAAGAAACCGATATATTGAGCCGACCATCACTTGTGGCCAACAATAGACAGGCCTTCAGTAATAATATTCGACGCATTCAAAGCCATTCCAGAGATTCTGTCGCAGAAACTAATCTTTAAACCAATTTTACTCAACTTTTAAATGGATCCCAATTCGGAACACAATTCTCGACAAAACCCTTAAATTCTCCGACAATTGGGGTATATATCGACCATATTTTTTATACTGTCCTCACATTTATTGTCATTTAAATGAGTGAATGAAAATTTCGTTTAAGTAATGAATAAAATATTGACTTCAAAGTAATGTTTCGCTCCATTTATTGTGGAAATACTCATTCGGTTGCTTTCAATTGAGTTGAGAACTCATTAACGTCTGTATAGTGTATAACAAGTATGAGAATAGTCGACAAATTCACACTTCAATCGTCTTAATCACAGTTCGGAACCATTTCTAACTTTTAAGGGTTTTCTCACTTTTGCAGTAAAAGTAAAGAAAAATTAAATGAAAGTTATTTTTATTCAAAATTTGAAACGTTTTAAGAATTGGTTATCTGTTGATAACCCATAAGATGTTGAGACCAGAAGAGCCCAAATTGATTCGTCTGACAATAGATTTCATAATTAAATTCAAGTATTCGAGGAATGTATACAATATTTACCCCAAATGTCCCAATTGTTTGCTTTTGATGGCGTCTAAGAATACTAGGATTGCGTGGAATAAGTTGTTTCTGCCAACCGGTAGATCCCAAAGACCGTCCGCTTCGGTGAATACTTTATAATGCGGAGGATTTATCTTCACTTCCGATATATAAACACAACTTTTTGGGGCCGATCCCGACATTGACTTAAAATAGTAATTAGTGAACGCTTTTCCTTCAGTACTGTTAGCATCGGACGGCAGTCGGAGGTCCATATATGTCAGGAATAAGTGCATAATTATCTGTCAAACAAAAGAATAAACTCTTTTTATAACTTCTACATTAATCCGAATCATTTGAAAGACACTCAAGTCATCTAAAAATCTTAACAATAGGTCAGAAAAAGAAGGAATGGTTTGTCTATAGGTCTGTCTATTGAGACCCTCATCAACAATGAGACCTTAAACTCAGTATTTGTTTCAAATGAATTAAATTATTAGAAATCGTATAATAGAAGACATGATTTGGTATTTCTCTAATCTGTGAATGAGTTAACTTACGGCCGAATCTGTGGGCAACTGTTCTGTCCATTGCTTCAAATTATAAGAACCGCCGGAATTCCAAATGAATTTTCCAATACATCCGCCTTTGGATAGATCTGCGATTCATTTGAATTAATTGTCATTCGAAACAAATGGGAGACAAAGACCTCGTATTCGGCGAATCAAATATTCCTGAGAAGTGGTTATCTCCAGAAATGGCAAAATCGTGTCCAGAGCTGACAACTGAGGCTTTTTCAGTGCCGAAAGTTGTTTAAGAGATTGAAGGCTAGACTCTGGACAATAAAAGTGCGTAAAATAATGAAGTGATCGATGGATGGACTCACCCCCGACCACAGCATCGAAGTGACCGCCTTTTACCAGAATTTCGTTCATTTTGTCGATTTGTTCGACGAGTCGGCAGAGAATTGTCTGAGAAATCCATTTCCGAATGTTTTCAATCCATTGATTGATAACTATTTCATTGATCTTCAGTTTTGTCAATAACTGTAATAATTGTCAAAAATAAGTATTTATTTAAATTTCCCGCAAAAGTCTAAAAAAGCGTTTTTAGACATTCCTCGGACTGAAATAAAGGCCAGCCTTAGGCCAGTCTTAGGCCACTCTCTGGCCATTCAATATTCAGTTCAATTTCTAAAACAAAGTCTAAAATCCGAAGATTGTTAAGACTTTTGCGGTTAAATCAGTATTTAATGTGAGAAATAATTACGGAATCCATTGCTTTTGAAGAAGTGGTCGAAGTATTCAAATCGAAATCCGTATTATTTAGCCGTAGGGGTGAGTCGATTGCCATTTGATAGGTGTTGTGATTGCTTTCTTCGGCGCTATTTATTTGATTCGAAAGCGAAGAGTTCCACAAATTTGTGGCGGAAGTGGTTTTACTTCTTTTGTCTGAGTCCGACATCTCTTCAAATCGCTGTTCTTTGAGCTCAAAATCTTTGAGGTATTGATTGAGTTGTCGTTCGTTTGTAACAATCGATTGAATGTAATTCACTTTATTTGGGTTTCGTCTCAAACGAAGAAAACCAGATTTCGAGTCATTCAGAGGCTCCGGACTATTCACTTGACTCAAACTTGGATTGAATTCCCAGGAAGTGGTCGTAGAGTTGAGGGACGAGTCGTTACCAGAATTAAAACTATTGGAGAGTCCAGTGGTGTTCCCAATCGACAAATGGGTTGAATTGAGGGATGAATTTGCCTCGAAATCTGAGATATAACTCATCTCAAAGACAGGACTCACTGAAAGAGTTCGGTTTAGCTGTGAATCGGTGGCCAAAGGAGTGGTTGGTTTGGATTCTTTGAACCCGAGTTCGTTGGGTTTGACTCCAAAGCCTCGCATTTGGTTTAAACTCAATTCAATTTCAGTCATAAAATAGTTTTTCCAAAACCAAAGACCGCAGTCATAGACAACGTTTAGAATAAGAATTAAACCGATTATTAAGTCTATAATAAAATCACTTAATTTTAATTTCAATTGATTTTCATTGAATCAAATCATACCTAAAATCAAAACTAAGTTCTGAAAGAGATTTGAGTCCAAAAGAGAGCCAATAATCGAGAATTTCCTGCAATTCATAGATTCTATATATAGTCAACACTTTATATACGATATATTCGGCGGTAATTGACTCACAAATCAATGACCAGAAGAATAGCCGACAATCCATTAATTGCTGCCCAAAGTAAACAGTGCTGTGACTGAGACAACAGTTGTCGTCTTCGTAGGACCGCATCGATTGTGGTATTCCTGCGAACAAACAATCACTTGGAATAAGTGTGGACTCAATAAGAAGAGGAATAACTAACGACATTGGAATCCCTTGTCTTTGACTCTTCAGATGTATTGTCGAACCAATGAATCTGTGATTTGCTGTAAATCAATGTTTTCGGTACACATTTGGCGCCATTGAGTGTCGATTGAGTCATGTCTGCCATCTGTGGCCGCAATTGGTATTCAAAAAGAGCGCAATTCGTGACGACTGAGTCATGTCTGCCATCTTTGGCCGCAATTGGTATTTAGCAGAGGATCGGCTTCTCTGCTGACACTGCAGTCGTGCAAAAAAGCCAACACAAAGGCAAACCTTTACTGCAACCCTTCAATGTTGACTTTTCTGCAACACTGTAACGTCAGAAGAGAAGCAGATCCTCTGCTAAATACCAATTTCGGCCACAGATGGCAGACATGACTCAGTGATCACGAATTGCGTTCTTTTTGAATACTGTTGACTGTAATGAAGCGGATTGTGATTAGAGGTCAGCACAGGTTGTGTTTAGTCAATGGGTTTGCCGTCAAATGCCTTCAAATGACGTATTTTTGTTATTCAATACATTTGTTGCGAAAACCCTCTCATAAGTCATAAACTGATTTAAAGCTCTGTTGAGAGCTTATAATTGAAGTGAATATCAGTTAAATACAAATCACTTGAAATCAGTTACTATTGAATCACTGCCAGAGATATCACTAATTGAGAGGAATCGTTGATCAGTCCATTTGTGATAAGATATCTTTGATTATCAATGAGTGGCTGCTTAACAGCCAATACCTCATTACTGACGGCATAAGGGATGGAATTTTTGTGATATTTGGCCACAAATTAGACATAATTTCAGACAAATGTCTTCAGATAATCTTCCAATTGGTCTTCGGCTGTGCGGTCGGCCGCAACGGATCTCAACGTACAGATGGCTGGTGTTGTCCCTCACATTCATAGCCTACGCGTCATACCATTTATCCCGTCGTCCCCTCAGTGTTGTGAAGAATGTCTTGAGTCGAAACTGTTCCCAATTGAATGAACCAAAAGATTTGATAGAAAGCAATACCACAACAAGTGATTGGTGTGATTGGGAACCCTTTGGAGGAACCGATTCCAACACATTATTGGGTATGAGTTCTTCGCTAACAATGAGTCACAATGTTTACCAAATGAGACAATTGTTTGTCAGGTCTTCTGGACTCGAGTTTTCTCTTTTCTTACGCCATATTTATGTTCTTCTCGGGGTTTGTGGCCGACAGATGCCATTTGAGATACTTCTTGTCTCTGGGAATGCTTTTGAGCGGAGTCTTCACCTATGCCTTCGGTATTGCCTTCTATTACAACATTCATTCGTTTTATTACTTTATTATCGTTCAAATCATTTGCGGTAAGAGTTTTACCACTCCTTTGATTGTCTCCTAATTGCACTCAATTTGATAATAAGGAGCGCTTCAGACAACCGGATGGCCGGCTGTGGTCTCATCGGTTGGCAATTGGTTTGGAAAGTCCTCTCGAGGACTGATTTTCGGGATATGGAATTCGCACACAAATGTGGGGAACATAATGGGGGCCGTCATCGCCGGCTTCTTTGTCGACAGCAATTGGGGCCTCAGTTTCATAGTTCCCGCCATTATTATCAGTTGTTCCGGATTTCTTCTCTTCCTTTTCTTCACTCCCTGTAAGAGAAAACCAATTGAGGCCTAAGACTTATCTTCAATTGTTTGTCTCAAACAGATCCGGAAGAGGTGGGAATCCCTTCCTATGATATCGATAACTATAGAAAGTCAAGAGTAAGCCTTCAAATGGATGTCGTCTTCTCTCTGTTAACCCACTCTTTATAGGACTATACCACTGATGTCAGCCCTAATCCCAGTGATGAGAATAACGACAGTATTTCGAGCGCCAGTTCTTCACAATCACAACATCGGAGAAAAATGAGACCAATCGATGACACAAATGATTCTTCAATTGGAGTCAGTTTTTGCCATTTCTGGTGAATTACAAACAAATCTTTACTTATATTCTGTTTGGTCTTTAGGCCGACGAAGAGGAACACCCGCTCCTGAATACGACAACTGGAGAGAGTGGCAACAAAGAGGCCATCTCTTTCCTTCAGGCCCTTAAGATTCCCGGAGTTATAGAGTTTTCTATGTGTCTGTTCTTCGCCAAACTCGTCAGTTATACGGTTTGTCATCCATTGGCCACTCATTGGCCGCTGTTTTACGATATTAAAGAAGTGATTAATTGATTTATTGTTCAGTTCCTCTATTGGTTACCCAAATATATCGGAGCCTCAAGTAATCCATTGACTCAAATCTGTTCCTTTGGTTCTAATTTTGTGTTTTATTCTTAAGCGGACTCCTCGTCATCGGATTCGGCCTATTTGTCGACTCCTTTCGATTTGGGAGGTATTGTCGGCGCCATATTAGCCGGATATCTGGTGGACCGGACAGGTATACCCCATATCTAATGTAATTCCCATTTGTTTAATGCATCAATTATTGTAATTAAGGCGCGAGTGCTATCATTTGCATAGTTATGCTGGTCTTTGCCGTCCCCTCAGTGAGTGACTTACATAACAATTGTCTCATTTGATTGAATCGATCGATCGTTTCGTTTAACAGCTATTTCTTTATCAACTCTACGGAAGTGTTTCTGATTTAATGAATATAAGCCTTCAGTTAATTGCCGGCACTTTCGTGAACGGCCCCTACGCTCTCATCACTACTGCCGGTACTGGCCTTTGGAATGCCATCAAATCCTTTATTTATTGATTTATTTGATAGTTTCGGCCGAATTGGGAACAAAAGTGCCAAACAGTCACGCGTTGGCCACCGTTACCGCCATTATTGACGGCACCGGTTCTATAGGTTTGTGGAAAGCATTAAACTTATTGAAACTCATGAATGATTGGTTGGTCAGGTGCTGCTATCGGTCCTCTTTTGGCGGGTCTCGTGTCAGAGACGAGTTGGAGTAATGTCTTCTATATGGTAATGGCTGCCGATCTGTTAGCCCTCCTCTCTCTGTTCAGAATCGCTGTTCAGGAGTGGAAAAGAATCGTTAGGAACAGGACTTCGAATATAGAGAATCGCTTTTTAGTCATTTGATTGTTTGAAACAATAATTTATTGTCAAACGATTGGAACAAATAGTGTATTAAATCATTAAATTATTGAAATGTTTTCATTACTTTTAAAATCATTTGTTTTTTGAATTCCATATTATTTTATATAATAATTATATAAATATTTTTCTTTTAAATAAAATATTTTAAATATTTTTCAATACATTTCGTGTTTTAAATTGCAAACAAAGTTCAGTATCGAGTGCTCTGAGTGGGGCTGAGTTGGCCTCAGTTGGTCTGACCTCCACTTCTGGTCTTTTATTGGAAGCGTTGCAAAGTTCTTGAAAAGTCTTAATCCGATGACAGATCTGAATAGCGGTCAACACGAGTCAAGAGGGGGGTTACCAAATGTTTTCTTCAGGGAGGGCTTCAGGAGGGCTGTTATGCAATGCTTGAACGCTTGTGCTTGTTCATTTAAAGGGGGTATTTAACCTATTCTCCCCCCTCTTGGCATCACTGGTGGATAACATTAACCCTGACGTCACTCCCCCTTAGTTTTGAACGCTATTTGTGAAGAGTTTCAATGAAAAGACGTCTTATTTCGTGTTTTGTTTATAGAAATTGTTAACTGATTTGAATTTAATTAACAGATAATTATCTATGAGTTCTTCGTTTACTATCTTCTGAGTGGACGATGACTGACACCAATTGTTCGGAAAACGATTGTCATTGCGATCAGTTGAGTGACGATTCAGACAATGAGTGTATTGAAGCAAAACTGAAGACCAAAGGCGTGAAACGTCGAAAACAGGTCTTAGACGAAGACTTATATGTCGACCAAATCGAGAAAATCATCGAAAGAGACTTTTTTCCCGATTTGGCAAAAGTTCGGCCGAAGACCGAAACCCAAAACATCAATGACTCGAATCCCAAGTTTGTTGTCGAAAGGCATTCAATTCAAAGTCCGGACACTTTTGAGACACCCCTTCGACCCAATCCTATCGATGAGGACAACACCGAAGACAAAGACTCTGATGAGAGACAACAGAATATTAATCTGAGTTTAGATCAGTTCCTGAATAAGTATACCTCAGAAGACAACGCGTCGTTCGAACAGATCCAAGAACTCGAAGAAAAGAGACACCGATTGAAGTATAAATGGCTTTACAAAGACGTCAATAAACACAACAATTCGGTGAAAAAAATGCTGGAATTGCCGTCCATTGAAAAGCAGGCCATCTGTGGGTCGGCGGACAGTGAGTCTCAGGCGAGCGCTCCCGTGACCTGGACTTACGCCAACTGCAACTCTGTTATGTTCAACCCGTCGGGTGTGGCCCTAACCGGGGATTACAAGTTAGCGAATACCAAACGCCAAGAAGTGGTTCATTCAAACACCAGATTCGAGAGAACGCCGTTCAACGAAAGGGTCAATCAAATGGCCATTTGTTTGGCCGCTCAGCTCAACGCCCGACAAAAAGAGGGAAAAATAGGAATCGATGGCAAAGAGTTGGTCAGCAAAGAGACGCCACAAATAAGAGGATTCAAATTCGTTGCGAGTACTCCCACTCCTGACCCAGAATTCTATTCTGAGTCACCGCTAATGACGTGGGGAGAGATAGAGTCCACTCCTTTAAGTTTGTCGGCCTCTGAGACGCCTTCACATCCGGGACTCACTCCCGGTTCGTCTCACTTCAAAATACCTGAATTACCTGAAAGGGAGAGAATTGGTCTCTCTTTGGCTGTGAGGGCCGCTAAACAGCACAGGGATAGAAAGAAGTACGCGTTCAATACGGTTCAGTCATCTCTGTTGAGTCCCTCCCATTCGAGGAACTCATCGAAAACATCTTTGGAAAGACTTAACGGTATGTCTCCGGCGGCTCAACGACTGGCGACCTCCAAACTGGGACTCCATAAGAATATCGACCGGACTCTTATGGCCAGTTATTCTCCCGCAAGAAATACTGTTTCGACTCCGGGTCTGACCCCTAAATTGTTTTCTCCTTTGACGCCAACCTTCCGCTCAAATGAGACCAAAAATACGAAAGAAATGTATAAAAGAAATAAAAAGCCATAAATTGAGAGACAATTGACTCGACTTTTGATCATAACTTTGATTTATTTTTAACTCAAATCACTTCCATTTGTAATATAACTATAATTTGTGTCAATTTATTAAACAATAATTTATTATATTCTGTATTACACTCAAAGAGTATTCCGTTTTTGCGATAACTTATAAATGAGTCAATTGTCGCAAAACACCAGAACTCATATAATTCTGATTAGAATTTAAACAAATCTTTTGATTTGAAGAGACTTCGGATCCTTTGATATCTGCAACCAATTGAAAGTTGAAATTCAACCAAAATTCGGTTTTTTCAGAACTTATTTAGAGTAAAAAAAAGCAATGAATAAAATTAGTGTCAATTCGGTTATGAGTTAAACAAATGTTTGGAATTTTCATTAAAATAATTTGATTTCAATCAAACAAAAGGAAAAGTTTACAAAAACGATAAATTGCGACGAACTATGAGTTACATATATATCGGACGTAAGCCTCGAACAGTTGTCTTCTTTCGGCAATTTGGACACGACTTCGAGGTCTTTACGATTTCTTTAATACAACTTTTGGGAGAAAAAAGTGTTAATAATATAGAAATTGAGTGAATATTAGGTAAATATTATGTACTGATCGCAGAATAGATGTCCGCATTTGGTTGACACCAATTGTTTTCCAGAAACGCCAAACTGTTTATAAGATAACGCATTAAATAAAGGAAAAGAAGTGAATCAAATCAAAGGTGTTTACCATTGAGTAGTCTATGAGACAAACGGGACATTTGATGCTCTTCTGGTTTGGGGCGCTTTCGGTGACTATTTCAATGATGCTTTGATCTGCGCTCTGACTGTTGGACTGAATCTCTGGATCTGATTCCGCATTATTTTCGTCGACAACTGTGTTGTCTTCAGTCAAATCAATGAAAACATAATTCGATTCTTTGATGGTTTCTTCTTCAGAGGATGACTTCTTTTGAGCCGATTTTGTCGTCTGTTTTACGTGACGTGATTTCGCGACAATTGGTTTCTTCGCCGCGTTTCGATTGTTGAAGATAGTGATGGCGGGCGTCGTATCCATCACTTCATCCGAATCGGAAGAATCAGATGAAGACTTATTTGGTTTCCTCTTCTTAGCATTTGTTTGATTAATAGTGTAAAGGAAAGAGTCTATTGTGTCCAATAGAGTTGTGTCCAAATTCATTGTCAGTCAAATATTGGTCAGAACTCTTGTAAACTAAAGAATTAAATCAAAATTATAATTGAATTCATTTTCTTTGACTTAAATTAAACATAAATTCAAATGAGAAACGACTTAACGGTTTGGGTGAAGACAAAGGAGTGAAATGAAGACAAGATTTTAAACTAAAGTACAGTAGGTTTTCAACACATTTCTGAACTTTTATTGACCTAGGACAGAATATTTTCAGTTTAACGGTTTAACAAACGTATTGAACATTGAGTGCCATCTCTGGTCCCAAATTCGGATCAGTTTTTGTAATATTTTTGTCAAATTTTTAGTTTATTTTTGGCTTAAATTTGATAAAAATTAAGAAAAGTTTTTATAAATAATGTTTAAAAAGAGTTTAGACTTAAATATTTCGCTCCAATTATTGCCACAAATTCGCAACTTTTGGTGAATTTCAGTTCAATTGAAATATATATTGAAATCAATGTCTGTTTGTTTATCAGCCGATCGCCTGTTCTTCAATGGATCGGAAATCAGACCCGACTCCGGGTCGTAGACAACAGTGCGTTGGGAAAGGAGGCGATGACTCAGAATAAAAAAGTCAAATGCATTCACGTCTACACAAAGAAGAAAATTGGGAGCAATCAAGGGGTCGGCGTTTTGGGGGACAGAGTGTTGGTCACTATTAAGGGTCAGATGAAAAGGGGGTATTTGGTTGGCCTCAGAGCATACCAGCGCCCAATGGTTCCCAAATTTGATACCAATAACGTTGTGCTGATCGAAGACAACGGCAATCCTTTGGGCACCAGAGTAGCCGTTCCTATACCTCACTATTTGAGGAGTAAAGGCCCGGAATTGGCCAAAATTATTGCCATTAGTTCCCGATTTGTTTGAATTCAATTTTCTTATTCTGTTTTCATATTTATTAATAATTAAAATAATTTCAAAAGTTTTATAAAAATCATAGAATAAAAAGTCATTTATTGAATGTTTTCTCAAATTTTGATTAAACTAAAGAACTATAAGTTGTGTAATACCAGTAATACCATCCCTTCCTTCTTAATCAGGGATGTGCAAAATTTAACACTAGGCCCTCCTTTAATGCCCGACCCCCGAGGGTTTCAGATGAAGGACATCCCTGTTCTTAATGTACTTCTAAGTCGAGAGAAGGGCTAAAATGAAAAGCATTTGATAGGAAAGACTCTAAACTGAACACTTCCTTAACTTAGGTAAAAGCCAGGGAACACAAATAGTATATTTAGCTTGATATATATTTAGCCATATTTAGCCATGCTCAATTTTATAGTTTGATTACTTGATTTGCAATAATTGATTAATTACTTTATTTTGAGTTCAATAAAAGTTTATTAGTTTTTGAGTTGTTTTTTGATTTAATGGAAAACTTTTCTATAATTAAAGCCTTATTTTTGATGAGATTTTAAAAAAACTGTTTTGACGTCAATTTTTAGTTGACTTCATTTAATTTGATTCACTAAAAAACAATTAGGAGAACACCAGTCGGGGTCTATCAGTCATTCAGTGTCCGTCTCTGTCACTTTGCTTTCATTATTTACAGAATTGTTAGCTTTAAATATAATAAAATGTTTGTCTGGTTTTCAATTGACCCGTTAATTGTCGTGTTCTACGCACCGGCCTATAGTTGACAACTCTTTATTTGCAAGAAAATTACCTTTTTATAGATAATGCCCTATAAGCAGAGGCCTCAAATATTGAAACATTAGAAATAATTAGACCTAGTTATTTATGTTTGCCCAGTTGAATTATG
>JAQGBD010002032.1:0-11885 GCA_034698165.1 Punctoribates punctum | reverse complement strand
TCTAAGCACTGCAGCTCTGGTGGCGGCAGCGACTGCCACGGCTACTGCCACTGCCAGTGTGGTGGCCATGCAGGAAAGGCAAGAAGTCATGTGTAATCCACAATATGGACAGGTATGCCATCAATGTTCTGTTCAACTCTTTTGCACAAATATTTAATACATATATATATATATATATATATAATCAGATGCAAGGAATGCACGGACAGGGGTATCAATCAGGAGGTTATGTGCCTCAAAATAATCAAAGAATGACTTCCTGTCCCCCGAATGCAATGAACGGTCCAATGGTTGGACACATGAACTCAATGGCCAATCAGATGCATAATCCAAATATGATTAATAACCAAAATGGTATCAATCAGACGATGACAATGAATGGTCCGATGACTATGAATAAGACACCGATGAATAATGGAGTTCAACCGATGCCTGGAATGACCGGATCCTCTGGTGCTATGTATGGAGGGGGACCGCGAACCAGACCCGGACCGTACACTAATCCTCAGCAGTATATGACTCAAAAGAGACAATACGCTAACCCTAACGTCCCTAACGTTCAACACTACAACTCGGGGCCAGTTATGCAATCGTATGGTTCTGTCTCCCAATCGACGGTTAATTATAACTCAAATCAAGTGAGCCTTTCGTTTATTATTTATATTTATCGGTAATAAAAATCAAATTTTAATGCCTTTCTCTCAAATTAGTATTCATCTAATCAGGGAATGCAGTACCAAAAGCCAAGCATGCAGTCAATGCATCCCCACCCACACCCCCATCCACCGCAGCAGTACAACCCCGCTATGCAATCAGTGCAGGCAATGCCCAACGCGTCCAACCCTTACACAAATCAAGTCCAGCAACCGATGAAACCTAGTATTCGAAGTCAAGGCCCTCAGTATACAAACCAGTATTATGGCGGAGGACAGGGAGGCTGTGGTGGTGGCGGACAAATCAATAATGTGGTCGGACATCAACACAACCCATCGCAACCGCAATACGACCAAAACTATGGCAATTCTCAATACTCTCATCCAAATAACTTTCATCGAGGAATCAATAACTACCAGCACTCCCCCATTCCGGGCAATCCAACGCCTCCATTGACACCGGCGTCCAATATGCCACCATATTTATCACCCAGTGCTGACATCAAACCTTCATTTCCAGACACGAAACCACGTCTTCAGACAAGTATTGCATTTCCTTTACTCTTAAATGAAGAACAAAATATTAATTCGGTTCCAATTGTTTAGGAGATGAAGAGCTGAGACTCACATTTCCGGTTCGGGACGGAATCATTTTAGCCCCGTTTCGATTGGAGCACAACCTGGCTGTCAGTAATCATGTATTCCACCTGAAGCCGACAGTCCACGAGACTCTAATGTGGCGCTCAGACCTCGAACTCCAACTCAAATGCTTTCATCACGAAGACAGACAAATGAACACGAATTGGCCTGCCTCAGTACAGGTCTCCGTCAACGCCACACCTCTGATAATCGATCGAGGTGAAAACAAGACATCCCATAAACCACTACACCTGAAGGAAGTGTGTCAGGCGGGAAGGAATATGATCCAGATTACAGTCACCGCCTGTTGTTGTGTAAGAGTTATCCGTAAAATGTCTTAAAATGGGTTTTCATTTTCATCTGGTCTTTCAGTCACATCTATTTCTCCTACAACTGGTTCACAGACCAACCGTGAGGTCTGTTCTTCAGGGCCTACTTCGCAAACGACTACTGCCTCTCGACCATTGCGTGACTAAAATCAAGAGAAACTTCACAAACGGTGCTCTTCCGCAAAATCAAAGTAATTCGTCGGGTATTGGTGTCGAAGACGGTGTCGAACAAACAGCGATCAAAGTGTCCCTCAAGTGTCCGATCACTTTCAAACGAATAACATTACCTGCGAGAGGGCCCGAATGCAAGCACGTCCAGGTATAACACTATAAGACTCACCCAATTATTTGATTGGAATGTCTAACAAATTCTGCTTTTAGTGCTTCGATTTGGAGTCCTATTTGCAGCTTAACTCAGAGCGGGGCTCCTGGAGGTGTCCCGTCTGTAATAAGTCTGCAGTTCTCGATGGACTAGAAGTGGATCAGTATATTTGGAGTATTCTGACCACACCCTCTATCAGTGATTGTGATGAAGTGACAATAGACGCGTCCGCCTCTTGGAAACCGATTCACGGAAAGACATTTAAAGAGGAACACGACGGAAGTCAGTCCCATATATTAATCACTAATTTTCAATTGAAATTAATTCTTTAATTTTGGTTCAGTAGATCCATGTCTTGTATCGAAGCGATTCAAAGCGATGTCTCCAAGCAGTATGAGTTTACCGACTTCCAGTTCTTGGGAAATGGGACAGGGATTGTCTCCTTACAATCCATTACCACCGCCTGATATGCAAAGTATGCCATAAAATAGCTCTTAATTGGGTTTCTGTTACTCAATGATTTATTTTGTATTCGCACAGCCATAGCAAACGGCCCGATAATGAATGGTTACAATAACCCGGGTTTAGTCAACAGTTTTGACTTCCAGTCTTCGGCGTCAGACTTCACTCCACTATCACAAGACGGCAGCGAAAGTATGTTAGACCCGATCGCAGCGATGGAGAAGTCGCTGAGCCATCACGAACAGCATATGGGGCCCCCGGCCTTCGCCAACGACACCACTCCTGTGAATAACGTCAGACAACAGCTGACACACAACACAACCACCACATCGGTGTCACATCAGCCACAGTCGGCTCCCTCTCATTCGACTGCAAACCACGGACCAAATACACCGAATACTCCCTCTCAACATCACGGAGGACCGCACACTCCTCATACACCCCATACGCCTCATACTCCACATACGCCTAATGGTGCACAAAATGTTGGGGGCCCTCCCAGTGTCACCGCATCTCAGGGCCCGGCAAGTGTTGAGGCCGTCAATCAAAACACAACGCAATCAAATCACTCCTCTCTCTCCCATTCCAACGATTTGGGAGATCTCAATTTCGACCCTGCTGCTATCATTGATGGCGAGGGTCAGGGACAGGAAGTGCTTAATGTATGTCTGACCCAATTTGTAGAAGACTTTCAATTCATTAATTTTTTTTTGCACAGTTATTACCCGAAAACGGTGTCGACGCTATGGAACTGCTCTCCTATTTGGATACTCCGGACCAGAGTGGCGGCAATTCTTCGCTAAACTCTACGGGAGTGACCAACAGTACAATCAGTTCCAACAGTTCTTCAGTAAACGATGACTTACTTTCTTTGTTTGAAACGTAATCTAATAGTTATTGCGTTTTTAAAAAACTATTATTACTATTAATACTATTATTACTATTAATATAATTATTATTAACTAATCATAAATTATTGTATAGAAAAACAAATGATTAATAATTGTTATGTTGTTATATATATTGACTTTCGATGAGAAAAATTGAACAGAATTTGAAGTTTAATGTAAAATATGATCAAATGAACCGCAGCTGACCTATGAATTGATGGCACAGACAGACAGAAATGAGACCAATTAACTGATGTAGTGGTGAAGAGAAGCCAATGGCGATCATTGCCATTATTTGAGCCGAAGATTGAAAGAATTTCTGCCAAAAGAGAGCCAATAATATTGTGTCAAACTTAGTCCTAACGCCCAAAACATCAGCCAAAGAATCGACGATTAAATTCAGTTAAAATCATTTCATTCGTTATTTACAAGAGATTAGTGTCTGAGAAGGTCTAAGAATATTTAGATACAATTCTTTGGGCACTTTATTCCCACCAAAACCGAACCAAATTAGTGTTTATGTGGGGTTTCACTACATTTTGGACATCTTTTGGAACATTAAAAGCAATACATTTAATACTATTTAATAGCATTTCTAGCGATTAATCGATTCATATGCAGCTAAAAGACAAGACATCTGACAAACAAACAAACATTTGTAATATATTTCGAATATAATTATTATTTTAATTGAAATCATTGTAAAAGTCGCTAACATTTCATTTGTAAAGATTTGCTTCTCTTTTGTCTCCCTTTTGGACAAAAACTTTTTAAATGTGTTTAAACGCTTTACGACTTTGTCTTAAATTCTCTTAAATTCAGACCATTTCTTATCTATGATTATATTGTAAATCATTGTCTTCTATTGTCTTGTGATAGAGTAAAGGGAGATATCAGTGGAAGTGACACTTCTGACACTTCTCTGCGACAATTAGCGGCAACTTTTTCTCAATCGATGTACAGTTGAAAACATGCTTTTTATATATACCTCGAAATGTCAAACAATTAATTGTCACCAAATTTTTTGATTCTATTATTTGTATATTTTATTGATTTTATTATTTCGTATAATTTTTTTTAGTATCGCTTTTTATGATTCACTGCCAAACAAATCATTGTTTTCTTTGACAACAAATTCGGTTCATTTTATTCATAAAACAAAACATATTTTATGAAACAATTCTTAATTTTCGACAAACAATTGAAACTTTGAGCACAAAAGTTCTTAAAATAAAATTCTTGGTTAAAATCAAACAGAATTCTATGTACTTCAGTATTGTATTGCTGTACAGAATATGCAACAAAACAATGCATTTGAATAAATGGTTGAATATTTGGAGGTTTGTGTCCTCTCCGGTGCAACACTTTTCAGATCGGGATTACAGACCTTTCAATGCTTTTCGTAAAATTGAAAATAAATTTTTATTCTGAATGAAAGCCCTCTCATAGCAAACAAATATTGGATTATTGTTGTTATTATTAATATATTGAATTCAATTAAAAAGTACTCAAAAATCATTCATCGATTTTATTTGATTTCATGTCATTTGTAGAATAGATTATATTTATAATTAAATAAAAACATTTCATTCAATGAACTAAAAGCCTATTCCTCTAAACAACGCTAATATTCGTACAGAATATCCTCTCAATTGACAAACAGTATAATCGAAAACCAGGTATAGTTATCTCTTCCTTTATATTATTGTAAATTATATGAATTACACCAACTTTTAAACTACATCTTGCCATTAATCAAGGCCAGGGATGTGCCTTTTCTCCGGCTTTTATAGGAATTTTAACACTAGGCCCTGGGCTGTCCTGTGAAGTTCGATTTAGCCCTTGGTCTATGACCTATGGTCTCGGACCTGACTGAGCACATCCCTGACTGAGTGGACGCAAATCGCTTTTAAAATAATCTTTTCATTTGCCAAAAGATTATAAATAACTAAATTATATATAATTAGAATTTTAGTCAACAATAATAATAATATTTCGAAATATTATTTATTCGAAGAGAAGACAAAACTTTGATTCAAATCCCAATTCAGACAATTGGGGGGTCTTTGCAAAAGTCAACACAACATATAATTAACTGAATTTCTCTTTGAATTTTCATTTCATTAATTTGAAAAAAGATTATAAAATATCAACAAATTGTGTCAAAAGATTTATCGCTTTTAAGCAATGAGTGCACTGAATATCCGCTGATATTCCGAGTCTTGCATTAAATTTAGTAAACTGTTTAAGTAAGTAAACTTGGTATTTGTCAAAATGAATTTTAGGCTTATTAAATGTGATCATTAGATATGGTGTCGAAAATAGTGTCAAATAATATATAATTGATTCAAATGAATGTATACTTTGAGTCGAAGACATCGTTTAATTCAAAATTAGTGAATATATGTTCAAAAAATATTCATTAAATTACATATAAATTAATTTTTAAAATTTCGTCGAATTATATCAAATATTTGTCAAATGATTGCTTAAAATACTTATTTTCCAATTAATTGGTGTTATGTTCAGGTATTTCACCCAAACTCCTGTTCCTCATCGAACGTGCCTTAAAAGGAAGAATAAATAAGTCAGGGATTTGTCAATTGTTTTGATGGAATACCTCTCCGAGCACTTGTAAAGGCGTTTTTCCGGTGGCTTTTGCCACTCTGTGTTCAATCAAATAGAAGATATATTCGTCGTATAAAAGGCGTATCAAATGGAATGAACCGAAAGAAGAGGCCGACCGTAGAGTCAGGTCTCGCATCACAAGAGAACTTCAAATAAAATTCAATTCAATATTGATTTGATTACATGAAAGGGAAGGCAAATACCTATAGAATCCCCACTTGAAAAAGAATTGTGTGGCAGACCTGACGTCATCATCAGTGAGACACAACTCAAGGATCTGTTCGCACCAAACGCCCCATTTGTCGAATGGGTTCGACTCTTGTAATAACATCTGATTACAGATTAATTTCAAAATAAGACAATCGATGAATATTTCAATTGAATTAAAACATACTTTAAAGCTGTGCTCAATCTGTTCGACGATATCGTCCTGACACTGACAGACCCAACTGGCCTGTTCCTAGTCATTCAATTTCTCATTAATAACTATATTATGATTAGATCTGATTGAATACCTGAACATTCTTGAAGTCGACTCGATTTAAGTCATTTATCATTTGCTGTATTTGTTGCTGATTTTGAAGGACAGCTCTGGCGGCAGATGACAAATGATTAAGTGAAGTATACCGACGAAGGGTATGACTGAAGGCTCCGACAGCTGCCACTTTCAACATCACAAACTCATCTGAAGGCAAAACGATTAGCATTTGATTAAACAAATGATAATAAGTGTTAACAAACCATCGAAACCAATCAATGCATTTGTCATCCATTGAGTGATATTTTTTGCAAAATTTCTTATTTGTTGCGTTAAGTTCTGTGGAATTGGTCTCAAAAGGTTCGGAAGAAGAAGTGATGAAATGATTGCGTTATACATCGTGTAATCCGTTTGGATTATCCAATCGGCGATCGCAGGAATACTGTTCTCAGTTGTGTCGTCTCCCGAAGAGACCAATTGCTGTAATTGTGTTATTGTCATCACTTCTGTCAAGAGATCAATGGTTAATATCTAAGCCTAAGTCTGTAAAACACAGACCCTCTTTGTTGTCAGAATTGTCAGGTTTTTGCCAAAAGTTCTGCCAAATGGTTTCAATTGCGTTGAACTGAAGATTTCCCAAAGCGGTGACAATTTCGTCGTAATGGCACCGATAGAGTGATGTGAACTTTGAAAACAGTTTCGGCGTCTCATTCGGCACTTCGGGATTTTCGGGCCAAACAGTGGGCAGAATCAAAGCGGGATCGCCTTTTGTTTCAAATTGATATTAGATTGTGAGCACAGGTAATAATAAATACCCAAATAAGAGAGTAAAACTTCGGGAGTGGCAGAAGTGACAGCTGTTTGATGACTTTCAGTCTGATTGGCCACTGGTTTGGCTCCTGGTCAAGTTTATTCAATCAGTTTAAGACAATCAAACGTCTGATATCAAGACTTACCCGAAACAGAATTACTAGTTTTGGACCTCTTAGTGGGCGGTGTGGTTGACTCGGAGCCACTCAGTATTCCTGAATTGTTGCCATCACTGATGCGAGCGAGAGGTGATCCCGGCTTTACTCGAATACCGTAATAATGATATTTAGAATTCCCTAAAAATGATAATCCATTTGAAAATAGTATTGATTTTATAATTAATTGAGTTTGAGTTGAATTACCTCTTGTTCCGAGTCGTCTCGTTCTGAGCCCAATAAATACGGATCGAATCAATTTACCAAAAGAGGCGGCGTTTACGGGCTCTATGTTGTGCTGCGAACAGTGTTGTTGATAATGCGAATAAAGTGTAGACCTCGGAAGGGATACGCCTAAGACAGCAATTGAAAGGTTACTCAATGTATCGAATTCATTTGAATTAGCAAGTACAATTTGAAGTACCTTCAGCTGTCTCATAGTTCTCGATGAGCCACTGGACCTGAAATTCAAAGCAAATGAAAACAATTAATAATTTATTGATTTCGAGTAATATTTTGGTTAAAACTGCGCAAAAAGGGATCAAATCATAAACTTATAAAACAATGAATTTGTGTAATAATCAACTCATAACTGAAAATAAGCGAAGAATTGTGCGAAACAAAAGAAACTCAAAGAAAATGTTAAAAAAGTGGTGACAATGAACTGATTGGAAGGAAGAGAAGTGGCATTACGTGAACGATATCCATATCGCGGACATTTTGGTGCGACTGTTGAATAGAATTTGTATTAATAGAAGTATTGCTCGGATTCGATGTGTTTTGCGGTTCGGTATGAAGTGTGAAGGGATTTATTAGTAAAGCAGCGGAACTAGAGTTTGATTGAAGGCTTTCGTGAGACTGCAGTTGTTGTTTATCCTTAGATTGCAAGTTAAGAAAATCACATTTTATATGAAATACTGATTTACTTTTTTGTTAAACAATTTGTATTTTTTTAAATTTTTATATAAATCTATTGATTGTAATCAAAGTAAGAAATTGCTAAACATTTCAAGACTTTAGGCCTGAAATTTCAAAGCAATAGAAAAGTGGTTATCAAGAGTGGACTTACAGTCTGGGGCTGGACTGATATTCTCTGCTGCTGTTGAGTTAGTAATTGTTTATACTCCTCGTCCAAGACATGGACCGATAGGTATTAATAGAGAAATTATGTTAGTTTTCAGCAAATATTTCAATATTAGTATAGATTTTCATTGTTTTTGTTTATTACTCTCTTTTATCGAAAAGAAGACAATCCTGAAAAAAATATTGAAATCGATGACACCTACTGTTTGTGGTGACGTTCGTTGTGCTCCGGCAGCACCCGTTAGTGTTGGGTCTGTCTGTTCCATAACCAAATAGGTTCCGTCGGCTAATATCTGATTGACTCCCTATAAACCGATCAAAACTCAATTCAAGTAAAACCTATTTTGAGAGTCACTTACACTCGAATTATAATAAGCGGTGGCCGTCGCATACGAATCAGTGGTATAGTATGTCCTGAAAATGCCAATCAATTAGTTTTTATGTCTTTAAAATGAGATCAATGGACAGACATCGCTGAGGAATTGCCACCATTAGTATAGGCGGCGGCAGTGAAGTCGTCAAAACCTGACTGACCATCGTCTTCATCAGTTGAAGCGGTGGCCGCACCCGAAGCTACGGTTCCCGAATCTGAAATTAATTTTGTAATTGAAATAAAAATAAAGCGCCGATTAGTAATCGGTTTACCAGATTGTTGTGCATTACTTGTCTGACCGGCGCTCTCGGGTGAAACGGCAACAGCGATGAACTGTCCCCCACTCGACACCTGAACTACGACTGGTTGTCCTGCAATCGAATTATTGTCTAAATACAGAATAATTATTTTGTTTCATGCAATATATGAGACAATAATAGATACCATGAGCCTGAGTGGTGTGAGAGGGGGCCACAACTGTAATCACCTGAGCTGTGGTCGAGGCAGCAGTTGTGCTGAACTGCTGTTCGCCTTTGATATTACCCGCTAATTGATTGGCAGCTGCAGAGACGGGAACGGCTACCGTGTGCTCACTCTGTGAGACTTTTGTGGAGGCAGTCGACGCGTTCGAACTGTTCCCCGAATTGTTTGTCTGTTGCATCTGAACGAGAGGTCAAAATTCAAAGTTTAGTTCCTTTCCTTTTATTTATTTTCAAGGGAGTCATATTTAAAAAGAATAATCTATCATGGTACATTCCTGTTTAAAAGTATTGGCATTTTATATCTGATGGCAAACGGATTGCATTTAATTTTCGAAAAATTCTGTTTCGTTACAAAGAAATCGATAAATATTTGAGAACTGAATAATTTGGAAGAACTTGAGTTTAATATTTCCAATTATTTTTATGTCAAATGTATTAACCATTCCTTTGATTTGTTTAAAAAGAAGTTCCATTAAATAGTATATAACTGTATATTACGTGACATTGTATTCGTGATCAAACAATTAACCACAAAATGATTGATAAAAAATTTTGTTTAATTTTATTTCTTTTTTATTTTTATTGATGAAAAATATGATTTATTTTGTTCGAGAAATGCAATGATAGATGACTTATATAATAGAATTAAAAGTAAATGTTTGAGTCAATGAGGTGTCCATTAAGGGAATCATCTAATCTTTAGGTCTATTAATGCCATTATTGACGAACTGTTCGACTATTTGACAAAACAATTATTTGATAAGTGATTCGCTGCAGAAAAAGCTTTCGATTGTGAAGTCTATACTCTGGAAAGTGTCAAAACACGAATTCTGTGCTCTGGATATGACTCTGGATATGAGGTATATATGAAACGAGTGATCGATTCTATTCTTTATGCAAAAACTTATGTTTCAATGGTTTTCACTAATAATGAGTTTGGAGTTAAACATCTGCTCAACAAGTATTGGTTGTATTGCCGTTCAGTTGAGTATATGATATCACAAAAAGTTATTATTATATAAAAATAGGAGAAATAATAAATTAAAGGTTGGACTCCACCCAAACGATAAAACAAAGTGTTGTATTTCATATCAGTTATTGGAGTCACACAATACAACTCAGACTCGACCCCAACAACCGTTACCTATAGTTCCAGATCTAATCCAAACTAAAAAATTTTATCTCATATTTACTTTAATATACAATAATCTCTTCAATGAAATCATTTTTTCAGAAGAAATTGTTTCCAATTATTCAGATTCTGATAATAGAGACCAAAATTGATTGATTTTCAGGTATTGTGTGCTCCGAATGGACTCGAATTTGAATGTTATTGATATTCATTTGTTGACAATACTGTAATACTCTAAGACTGTAACAGTGGATAGAAATCTAAACATCGCACAGAATTAGGTCCTATCAGACAACGACAAGTACTTCAAACAATAGCTAAACACTAAAAAGCTTTCAAAATCTCGACAATCATTTTGTCCGACTTTTAACCGAAACCAAAGAAGACTAAAATGAGTGAACAAATGGTTTAGACCACCAAAAGAGCAGTCATTCCGATTGATTATTGCATTTGAAGGAAGAAATTGGTTTTATTTCTCGATTTAGTCAACAAATTCGTACCAAAGGCTCGAAATACAGTTTTGATAAGAAAATAATTTCAAAAA
This sequence comes from Punctoribates punctum, assembly GCA_034698165.1. Taxonomy (NCBI): domain Eukaryota; kingdom Metazoa; phylum Arthropoda; class Arachnida; order Sarcoptiformes; family Punctoribatidae; genus Punctoribates; species Punctoribates punctum. The sequence continues at coordinate 905 of JAQGBD010002032.1, read as the reverse complement.
TTTTTGACTAATAGACAAAATTGAGATGTTTTTGAAGAAAGTTCAACATTTGTCTTACCTCTGGTTACCGTCTAAACGGTTCTAAGTTGTTGTTACAGTCGTGAGGAGACCAATAAATTCCAAGGAAACCAAAGGAAACTCACTATTGTTTAGTGTTGTGTAGTGTTGCCAACGGTATGAACACTAAGCGACCGGTTGTGCACTAATGGCGCGATCACTACAACACACTATCGATTGTCTCCCCAAACATCACCACAACAAACATGTGACCCAACACACGACTGCGCACTGTCCCCACCCCCAACACCCTGACAATATCAATACCCTTTTCCCGGTATTACCTTTCATTCAAACAATACTGGGCTACATCAACATGTCCAAGATCACCTCATTGTCTTCATTATTTTAATAAAAAATTTAATTTTCCAAAAAATAAGAACTGAAGGAAAGAATCCTTTTTCAAATTCTGACAGCTAAAAGATTACCAAGCTCACCTAACTTATTCTTATCAGTGATCACTGATTAGACCTTTTTAAAGGATATTCTGAAAATTGGTAATAAATGACACACAGAGTGAGACTCAAAGCAAAATTTAAGGGAACGAGAAATTTGTTTAACCTGGCTTCTATTCTACTGATTCAACTGTATTGTACTGTAAAATTGAAGCCAGGTTAAACAAAAGTTAAACTTTTTTTTGCTAAAATGAGTATTAAAATGAGAAATCCTTTCATTTTTTTTGTTGACATTTCAATAATATAGAGGAATAGCGGTGTCTATGAGTGGTCTATGAGTGGACACATTTTTAGAAATTATACAGAATTTAGTAATTCTTTTAATAATTCAAATAAAAACATTCAATCTTTACATTTGATTGTCTATTGATTCGAATCTAATGAATATTTGTC
>JAQGBD010002031.1:0-11905 GCA_034698165.1 Punctoribates punctum | reverse complement strand
AAGCCTTTCCACAATTTGGACGACCAGTCATTTCTCAAAACATTTGTCTCAATTCACGAACAAACCGCTAATATTGTGAGTATTCTGAACACAGAATCACTCATTTCTCATATTTTCTCCATATGTTTGACCTGATATTCATTTATCATTTTTATCTTTCATAAGGACTGCACTAATAAAGCCATTTATTATCACCCGTTCGACGATGGAAGTGATCAAAGAGTGTTGCCTCTGCCCAGACCTGATGGATGTCCTAAAGAAATATATGATCTGATGGTTGAGTGCTGGCAAACAAGTGATGTCTCGCGACCGACATTCAGAGAGATATCCCTTTTTCTGAATCGCAAAACAATAGGCTTTCAAAAGCCTCAGCTCTAAAACTTTTGACAATTATTTTTGGAACCTCTCCTCTGATGTAATTATCTGTGAGTTTTGAGTCAGTCCTCTATTAAATGTTGAAATCAGTTACGGATTTAAATGAACACAAATTCTCTTGTTTTGCATAACGTCTGAAATGTCTGTTCAGTTGTCAAAAACAATGCCTTAAATCCCATTTCAATAATAATTTATATGAATTCTTGAATATAATTAAGCCTCAAATGACACCATTTTTTGAGAAACGTTTTGCTCCGAAAATATCCGGTTCTTATCACTCATTAAAGTCTAGTGTATATAAAAATTGATAACAATTTATATTTATTGCCCATAAATCTAAACTTATATAAACTTTTGTATAATTAATAGTAAATATGAAAATTTAATTTTAATTTATAGCTATTATGACAACAAAAACATTTTACTCAAAATTTTTAAGCAAATGTATTAAAATGTATTAAATTGTATTCTATTTACAAAGAGATGGCTATAAATAAAATCAAATCCAAACACAAATCCTTTTTTAATTGAATTCATTTTCTATTTGTTTTCATCACTTCATGTGATACTCGCAATAAAACAGTAAATGTCGAGCACCGGCTCCTAATCTCATCGACAGCTCTTACGTAAGTATGTTATCCCTGGTTATGGTCATTGAAACCATTGTTAACAATATTCGTGACTCAGTGTTGGATTCGTAACAAATTCTGTGCAAATGTTTCAAATGTTTGACTCAAATGAAATAACTCAATAAAAGCAAACTGAGAGCACATCCATAGCTCAATAAAAGGTGAATCAATAATAGTCTCCCTCACAGACAAAATCCGAGTATCGAGGCAACCATCACATTCTTTTTCATATGGGAATTTACCTGGTAATATTTCATCTTGATACAATAAATGCCAGTATCCAATTGAGTCACATTTTTCAAGTTTCAACATAATTGACTAAACTATGAATTTGAGTCTAATATCAATTTATGTGATGTCCCGGAATAGTTTGAGAACTGAGTCCGATGTTATGTAATGGAAGAGAAGAGGAATAGACGTCAGAGCCATACATCTTCTTCAAAGTTCAATTGAATGTAGTATTTCCTAATCCAATGTCTCAGCAAAATGTCTAAACTTTGAATAAGTTGTGAGCAATCGTCTGATGTTATGTATTCCCAAATCGTCACTTGTATTGGAAGTGTCACTCAAACCATTTCAATACAAGATTTAACTGAAATCTATGGCAAATCAATTTCCTTTCAAATGGATCTTAAGTTTTCGATGCAATGAAAATAAAACAAGCTAGCTAAATTTTAGTTGTCGCCAGAATTTCAGATCAATTGAAGTTTTACTAAAAATATTGTGATTATAGACCGAAAATAATAAAAACTTTGAGTCCTTTGAAGCGTATATTTCTATTGATTGCCATTAATATTGTGACTCATTTCCCTCGAATATGGGTTTCGATATTAAGAGTCATTCTGAGCGAAAGTGCGATAATTTTTGGTGAACCCGAACCCAAACCCAAACATCCATCAAAAGTGAAGTCAACACTGATATGCAATTAAGTCAACTCTCGACACAATTGTAATTCAATGCGATCTCACAATCAATCAAAACGCTATCTGAGAAAATGGGAACCACTCAGACATCGTATGACGAGCGCAATGCAACTGCAGGTAAGTCTCATTTCGGGGATGTATTCAACTGATTCTCCGATTCAAAACTTATTGGTGTCTTAAGCCTGACTTTCAAACAATATTTTGATTGATGTTTGTTTGGTTAACAGTTTAATAGACCCGAGATTTTCATAAAATAAACCATTAAAGGAGAGGAACGACAAAAATCGGCTGCTTTTGGTATAAACGAGATAACCATAAATGAGTTGCGATTGAATGAGTCGAGTGTTAGCGCAACAGATGTATTAAACTATCGCACAGAACAGTGTTCGACACAACCGATACGTTTAGCACCAGATTTATATTCTGGTGGTTTTCAGACCAATTCAGAAGAGGGTTTGTTTCTCATTAAAAATTATTCCAAAACATTAAACTCGCGGTTATTTTGTTTAAACACAACACTATCTGAATATCAAATGAGTTCTCTTTTCTGGACTTAATTCAAAGACATATAGCAGTTGTCAGATATATATCACAAAAAACAGTCGTAAATACAAATAGTGTCACAAAATAGCCGTTAAAAGCAAACCATACGAAATGATTTCCATAGCAATGATTATTTCATATATAATAACAATAATTTAATGACAAAAAGACCAAAAAAATAATACAATAAGTTATTCATGATTTCGGTTGAGTCAGCGTTTAATTATTGATGAGATCTCCCGATACTAATCACAATATTCGCTGTCTATTGGTTTCAAATTACAATTAATTACATTTAATAGATGTGTTTAGAATGCATTCGATGTTTGTTTGACAAAAAGTTGTCCAAAACTTCAAAACTACTAATTATTAGCCGATATTTTCCATTCAAAGGGATTACATATAATTTGGTTGCATTAAAATTGTGATGAATGAGTCTATTTTTGAATGTCTGCAATCGCACCGACAGTACCGCCAGAACCGGTGCCTATGATTCCAGACCTCTTCTGTTCGCAAACGTTTCCTCCTTAATGATGAATCGATGTAAAGCAAAAATTGATTTTTCGTGTGCCTCAGACCCTATACGAGGAGAGGGTATACTCTATGAATGCCTTACATTTCTTCTATTATTGTTCGGTGAAAAAATTCAGTGAAAAATTCAGTCTCTCCTCGATTTCTGAGTATATTTCTCGCTTTTGATATGATATCCCAGGAGAAATACCTGCGCTCTGGCCTTCTCTCCCTCCGTTTTCTGTATGTGGAAGTCATGCCATACATATCCATGGCTTTTCATAAAAGATTGATGCAATACAAACATAATAATCATTTTCACTTCTATTACACTTTATTATACACTTTCAATGTCTATACGTTTTTAGTGAACACATGAGACGTGTGTTCACTATATGTGTGTTGACATTAGATTAAAATTCAGAGCAAAATATGCGGGTTTTGTGCTGTCTTTCACTTCTTATTCTCTTTCAACCACCGCTTCCTATGAACTACACGTCCATTACTTTGGATCTGATGTTTGTGTGTGTTTTGCTTCGGTTTCTCAATACAAATAAATTTCATTTTTCTTCAATGAATTCTATTTTTCTCGAATCTATTTCTCGCTTTTCTTTTATTATATGATTTGTTTGTGTTTTTGTGTTTGACTTTCATTTATCAAAAATCTTTCTTTCAGTCGGTTTTCTCACTATATTTGAGGAAAATATTCTCCAAATTGAAAACTCAAAACATATTTACTAAACCTTTGACTGAATAAATATTTAAAACTTTTCACATTATCTTTAAGTCCTATTTCCTGATTAGTTTCAAGAATTTCACTAAAAATCTATATTTAGAGCCAAATACTACTGAATATTAATAGAAAAGTATATCATTTATTTATATTCTGTGCAATTCTGTGCAAAAAGCAAAACATCAAAACTTTTCGCTGCAAAGAGAGAAAAGTTTGGCCCAAAAAATATTTTACACATTTCTTGAATTTGTAATGAATTCAGAGACAAATATTTCAGATCATATTCGGAGTTATTTTAAATTCAAAGTTTAATGAACTCATATTAAATGACTTCAATAACCGTCGGAATAGATTTGGTGACAGAAAATGAGTGTCTTATAGGTTAGAGCACAGGTTAGTTAGCGTAATATCGCACTAACTGTACTCTAACGGTACGCCCCATCGTTGACGAGCTCTTGGCTTCTGTATTGAATATACAAATAATTATCTCTGAGTTTTAATACCATTTGAAGACAATATTTTTGATGTTATCATTGCGTGATTCAAAACACTTCTAATTTAGTTAAAGGGATCGTCTCTTCGCTGTCTCTGTTGTCAAAGCTTTAATGCAATAGTGAAGTAGAGGTGAACTCCTCTCCCCAACTGCTCCCCAACTAAATTATATTTCGACTAATGCTGTCATATATGCTGTGAGTATGAAAATGATTATTAGCAGAGAACTGGCAAACAGTAGGAGTTGTTATTGCCTTCAATGATATAACTGGCAATAGACTAGTGATAACACCGAAGGGGAGTCTGGCCTCCGATGTCAGGACTCGACATCTAATTTGTAATGTTTTCTTCCGTCCGAATATTTCTCATTACTTTTGGCCCTCACTTCTTGAACATTAGACAAAGCCTTTTGTGTTTCATTCTGTCCTTTTGTCTCAAACCAGATTTCAATTCTAATTCAATAATGTTTTCAATTGAAGAGAATCTCAGACTTTATTGGCTTTTGATTCAATACTTTCACTCATTTTATTTGTGTTTTACGACATTTCATCACTTATTCAGAATATTTGGCAGAAAAATGTCGGAATCGGTTTATTTCGACAAAAACAGACAAAATTGTCGCTCATTTAACAGTTTTATTGCCAAAAACCACTGGAATTGATATTTAAAAAAAAGATAATGATATCAACGAATAAATATCATTAACACTTAATGTCATAATAACTACTAATAACTTTATATCTAACTGATTAATAACCAAGCATGTTTAATTAAATTTTTCTTGTTATCTTGCCATTATAAATTATTTACTGGAATACTCTTGAAGCATGGTTGTTTTGATAAATTGAAAATTCCCTTTACAAGAAACAAAATGACCGCAACGATGAAAAATTCAGTTCACATTTGAAACTCATAAAATAATAATCGCTCAGCATAAACAAGGAATGGTGTTGTTAAGCAATTGAGGCACTTGTGTGTCCCCTCATCTTGGTCATTAATGGCTTTGATAATAATAGCCAAATGACATGTATTTCACGAAATGAACGAAACTTTTAATGGACTTTATATCGAATAATATGTTAACCAATAATAAGCAAAATGTCATAAAATAAATGCAACGAATAATTTGCAGTCGGAGTCGGTTCCCAATAATTTAATAACTGTTTTGATGGATTATTTTTGAATTTTTATACAAATTTTATTCAAATATTTTCATTCTCTTCTCCGAAACAGTGTATCGAAGAATCATTTATTTTGTGCGAAATTTTTTATTAAATCACAATATTCTTAAATCTGGAGTACGTCTGGAATCGCCTTCACTTCAATATTATACAAATGCACCCAATTTTCTGAATTAATTTAAATAAATTTTTTGAACTCATAATGGATTGTATAAAGAGGGCTGAGTCCGAGCCCAGGCCTCTGTGATCTGCATAACAAAAATTTATTACATAACTTATTAAACATTTGAACAGAAATTCCATTCATGGGATGGCTTTCCACAGACACTGACAATGGATTCGCGACAAACACTTTAAATGGATATCTATTTGCAATTGTGGGACAAATCAGACGAAAACCATTTTAATATGCATTTCAAGTGTAGTCACAAATGTATTGCAAATTGAATTCAAATTTATTCGGTTCCATAAATTGGGACACAAGTCATACCATTCCAATACCAGTCTTTCTTTTGTTTGCCTTTTGCCAGAAGTGGCTTCAAAACCGATAAATTATTGATCCATGGATTGGAGACTTTCTATTAGATTTGGAAGTGAGCAGGAACCAATTGCCATCAATTTTGAGAGACAGTTCTCTTTTTAAAGCCATCAAACACTGAGAGGACAGTGAAAAACGTTTTTCTTTTCGGTTGGAAGTCATCTGATTCTAGAATTGAATGGAAAAATAAATCTTGAAAACTGATGTTCCGAACAAAATCCAGGAAATCCACGAAAACCGTTCTCGAGATAAATTTGTTTAAATTCTACACTTCTTTAATTCTTTTTTTCCTTTTGCAAGATTATATCAAATTTCTAAATTAATTAAAAGGGTCTTATCTATTCTGAGCAAACAGAAGCAAAACAGTGGGACATAATCTTTGAAATCCGATAACTTTTCTCTTAATTAAAACTTTTTTTTCATAGATTTATGAAAATATTTAATTTTGTCGCCAAAAAAGGCAAAGAATAAAGAATAAGAGCTTTGAGTTAATGAGAATTTAAAGAACTTTTTCCCAGATATTGATTGCAATGAAAATTGTGAGAAAAACATAAGTTTTGAGCAAAGGTTGTGTAAACATGTGATCCGGCGATCAACTCATCATTTGTTAATTCAATAGTAAAAAAGCAAACATAACATGCATTTCGTGAACTTTTCATATTCGGGCTAACATTCCATCACATTTGACAAACATTTAGATCAGAATAAGACTCAGTGAAAGATAAGCACAGAATATGTTATTCGAGTGCGAGTTATAAGTTATGCTCTTGAGTTTTGGGCACGTCTTCAGTCTTTCAAATGTTTGAGGAGACGAACAAACACTTGGATTACAAGTTTGAATAGATTTCCAGTTTTTTCCGAACTCTTCTTCAGCTGAGAATAACATTCAAAACGCATTGTATTTCGTAATCCTTGGGATCTCTTTGAATGAATTTCTGGGAAATATGTGTCAAAAAACATAATAAAATCATTGAAAGCACAGGTGAAGTCATCTGTTCCCCAATCTATAGCAGAGCTCAGGCATCAGAACTGTATAAAAGTATGAGATATTAAAATTTAATACAAATATGGAGTAAACGTGATATTTGATGTACTTTTCTATACAATTGTGAATATATTCCGGCAGTAATTCACTACAATATTCACTTCATTACAATATTTCGGTTCAAATACTTTTTTTTATTCGAAGAGTCAATTAAATGCCAAAACGAAACCCTAATAAAAGACAAAATGAATGGAAAATTATGACACGAATAACAAATGGGTTTCAAAACAGAGAATACTTTTCACTACTATTAATAAGTTTGTAATTATTATACCTTTTTTGTTATTATTATAAGATTTACTCATTTATTGCTGTTTTTAGTTTGGATTTCATATAAAATACATTCACTTTATGTGAGACCCGTTTTATGTGATATTATTCAGAATAACCATAATTCTCGGCTTTCAGTTTGTGTTGAGTTTTCTCCAAAACAAAGAACACCTTTGAAAGTAAATTAAAGCAAAAAAACACTTTCATTTGATTACTTCCAAACATTTTTCTCTTTATAGCAATTTTATGTCATTTTATGTCTTTTTAGAAGACTTTTGTTTCATTAAAATTCAGTCTAAATAAGAATCAATTTATTCATTCAAAGCGGGCTTTTGTTTATCAAAACCTCTCTTCACAACAATTTTGAATTAAATTAATTGAAAACTTTAGTAAATTGAAAAACAAAAGTAGGGTTTGTGTCGGCATTTGATGGCATTTCCCAAAACTTTTCTAATTTTCATTTCTCTTTTAATATTTAATGATTTGAATTATTAATAAAAGTGAAAATTCATTAAAATTTTATCCCTTCCATCACTTGAGCCCAAAGTTTCACTAAATTAACTCTTTTTTTAATTTTTTCGCTCAAATGATAATAAATTTTTTCATATTTCACAACAGATTTCAAAAACAGTGAATATATTCCTAAAAAAAGGGACAGACTTTGAATGAGTGTCTCTTTGCATATGAGTTTCGGAATAATATTATTAATTTTGATTCTCTCTTGTATTTGAAAAAAGTCGAGTTTACAGAACCATAAAATTAATATTCGTTTCATAATATGCGAAATGTAATTCACTGACTCCTTCCCACTTTAACCCACTCCTTCACTCATGCATTTGCTTACAATTCACTGTTCATCACAACTCTTCTCCGCCGCAAATGTTTGCCAATATTTTTCAATTGTGGTTAAAGTATTCTAATTGAAAAAACAGTCGAATAATCCCCTCCTCATATACGGCACATATTGTGTGCTCAGGGATGTGCACAACACACACACCATCATTGTTAATGACAAAGAATGGTTGACTCCGAGCAAAATAATCGGTGTCTCTGTTTGTATTCGAGGTACTTCTTTGCCAAATATTCACTGCTATTGTTCATCACATAATGTGGACAACTCTGGTATAAAAGTTAAGATAAATTGAAATACGAAAACAAAAGACATATTTCCAGAGATCAGAATAATGAGGACCCGTTTTCTCTCTCAACGGACTTTCGCTCAAATTCTTTTGTAATGTCAAACATTGAAAGTCTTTTTCTCATTACTGCATAATATTCAGTATTATTATTATTATTATTATTGGTATTATTCCCGACGGCGCCGAATACTTGACGACAAATATTAATTTTTGCGACTGTTCTGCAAATATGGAGAAAATTAAATCTCATTCCACTTATTTTCGATGAATATTAATGTCTCTTAACTGTCATATTCAGTAAATAGAGACCAAAACAGTTTTTATCTCTACTATTATCCAAATGAGTGAATTTGTTTCCAAAACGTATTCAATTTCACAAAGGTTTTGGATAAGAATATAGAAAAATATCAAATATATAAGTATTTTATTCAAAGCAAACGGAATATTAACCAAAATGAGAGAAAAATTAGAGAGAAATAAATTTTTCTAAAACTTTAATACAAATATTTGATTTCACTTCTATTCAAATACAGAATTCATAATAAATTGGGATATTTTTCAGAAGAAAAATAATCAGAATCCTCTCAAAAGAAATATTTGGCAAAAAATAATTTATTTTTAAAACTCTATTCCTTTGAGTTTTAATATGAATTCGAAATATTTTAGTCACAAGAATAATATTTATATTCATTTCATTGAATTTCAAAACCAAACGAATTTGAGGCCTATTTTTAATTTATTTTTCTTATTATAAATGAGTTTCGGTTTTATTACTCTATTATGAATTCGACACCAATTCTATACTTTTATTGAATTTAATGATCTGTTGTCAAGAATTTCGATTGAAATACATTTATACAGAATTTCATTCGTCTTTACTTTTATTCCGATCGGGAATTGTCTCAGAGCAACACAATATCAAATAGTTTTCAACACTAGGGCTGAGCCTTCTTTACCAGGCTCAAATATATTGTGAAGTAAGATAAACAAGTTTAAAGAACCTTTTCCAAAGCGATAAGCACTGGCTCTCAATCAAACTAACCCATTAAAATAATTTTTCATCTTCCTCATCACCTAAAGTTTTAAGCCGAACATTGAACCTGGTCATATTTATTGGCGATGTTTTGAAAAGGGCTTAAAATATTTGAAGCCATCACTAGTTGTAAGCGTTTTAGTCGACTTAGAATTGAATATTTGAAATGTTGTTGTCTTTTATTCTTAAGTTTTCAAAACTTATGTTTTACTTATGAAATCTATTTACAAAAATTTTGAGAAAAACAAAAGCTTTTAAGGCATTGAATTGAATTCTTAAGTCAGAGGAAACAAATTCTCAAACCATTAGAAGCTATGAAAGCCTTCAGCGAAAGAGAACACAAAATCTATAAACAATGAGATCGAAGTCATGACAAAGAATTTGTTATATTTCTGATGTATTTTCAATGATATGCTGAAAGACTTGAGTTTTTATTTTATATTTTTATTTCTTTGGATTATTTGATATTCTTTTCATAATCCAAACGATGAAAAATTCATTGAATTGTTTTTAGAGAAACAGAAAATTGTTTCAGTATTGGGTTTACGTCTCGTTTAGAGTTTGACTGATATCCCAAAACAATAAACTCTTCCCAACAGTTATTTATATAACAACCGGAGAATAGAGTGAAGACATCTCACAGACAAACATTGTTTTGATTTTATACCGCATTTCAATTCTTGTGCCATAACTGGCAATCGGTTTCATCCCTGTCTGTCATGTCTAAGATTTTCGCACAAATATCCGACAGCAATGATAAACATTTTCATATTACCATTGAATTTATATTCAAACACTTATAGTCAACAACAGGGATGTGTCTAAAGACGGAGCAATTTCTTTAGAAATGCCATTCATTTTCAATTCCTCCAAATTGTGAGCCTTTCCATTAAAATGTAAAGTTTAGCCAAATTTTGCAAGGTTAACAAAAAATATAAAAGGCATTTATCGATTGGTTGATAAATTATCACTTAACAGTTCTTGATATTCTATTTGCAGGAATAGATTTTTTTTGGAAAGCCTGGTGACCATAAAAATGTGAAACTCAGCTATAATTTCACTCTCGGCTATTATTTTGCCATTATTTCAGAGTTTTCTTAACTTTGAAAGTTTTCATTCTTTAAAAAAGACATTACATTTGTTGGCAATCGATTTGATGTCAAACTTGTCTCTCAAACGATGACATCAAATAACTTGAGAATGAGTTGTAAATCATCTCAAACTCTGTTCTCATAATGAACTCAATTCTTAACAATAGACAAAAAATAGTCACTTTTTATACTAAAAGTATTGAAAAAAGTTTCCCAAAAAGAAAATCTATTGAAACCTAAACCCAAAGCTTTATTACAAAAGTATTTTCAGAAAATAGTCGTCTTTTTCTACCGAAAAGTTTTTAACATATAATCAGACAATTATTAGGGATTTTTTAGGCATCTCTTCAATCAGTACTTCTATGAAAAGAAAGTCTTATTCACTGATATTTAGTGACAGTCTATGAAAGATAACTTTAGATGTGACGATAGAAATGTGTGGTTCACTTCACTTGTGATCCAATTTATTATTAGATCCCAAGAAATATCAAATGCCGTCGAAACGGATATAAAGGGGAGAGTAATATAAGAGCATTAAAAACAGGAAGACTTCACATATTTTAACTCCTTTTCTCATAACTGAGTTTTGACTGAAAATTATTCATCAAAAATATCTCAAATTTCTTCCAAAGCGGGAATTTTTCCACTTTTGCCACCGAAAGTCGTTATGAATTAAGCGCTGATTTTTTCTTCGCTCAAAACTTATCGTTTGAATGAATGCCAAGAATTAGATTTATTTGAATATTAATTCTGATATCAATTTTATCGTCTCTTTCGGTCATATAATATATTACTCGAAATATATCTGAAATAAACAGAGAATGGCTGCGAATGTCATTAAATTGGGGCTCATTTCTGATCCCAATAACAGATAATAGACTTTGAGTTCAGAATTTCTTCAAAAACTTTTACTCAGATTTGAATTAATCAAAATAATTGTGAATGTCTTTGATGTTAATTAGTAGGAAATTTAAATATACCCTGCTAATGTTTATATTTTTAGCATTTTTGATTTAATTCATAGTAATCTAAATACAAAAGAAAAAGAATTAAATCATTAATTAGGAGAATCTGGTGTTGATGTAAATGTTTGCAATCGAGCATAATCTAGGAACTTCCTCTCATTTGACTTTCTCTCATATTTCGCTTTAATTTCTTTCTTTAGGTGAAAATTATTATTAAAATTACTCGAAAAGCAAAACAAAAATAAAACTTTAATTAATTTGAAAAGAATTTAATTAAAATTAATTGAATTAAATTCAGTGCCAATACTGAAGTCCTTATTAAAGGTGAAACCAATCGATTGCTTTTATTAAAACTGTATTAATGACAAAACTATTGGTAAATGACCTCAAACTCTAATTAGATGTTATTCAGGGATAAAAAGCCAAACAAAGCATTAC
>JAQGBD010002030.1:0-11915 GCA_034698165.1 Punctoribates punctum | reverse complement strand
ATATCTGAAATAATATGAGACCTTAACAGATGTTAGCAAGCTATTAAACATGGTTCAAGGAACTTTTCAAATCACTCGAGTGTTGATCACAAACTTACACTGCAACGAAACGACCTAGCACAGATAAACCGTTTGAGTTATTGTCACTGACGAGGGACAGACAAATCCGAATATCTTCCTTGAAATTATCGAAACAATTTTGATCAAGCATGATTAAAATTATGCTTGTTGCTTTCATCGGTCTGATTGTTTTATGTTTACTAGCTGATTGTGGCAAATATTCAATGGACCAAGGAGGACCCATTTTCCGTAATAATTAATTGTTTCTTGATAAAAAATAATTCTAATAAACTTTCAAAAACGAAAACCTAGATCAATTTCCAAACATAAGACAATCAGGTGAGTAACCATTAATAAATGAGAGAAAATAACTTGGTTATTTTATACTGGAAAACACCAGATTTCTCTACTAGGCAATTTGGAAGAGGCTTATATTTCTCAAGTGATCTCTGCTCACCTGGCTCATATTTCGAATATATCGATTGTTTATTTCCACCGACAGACTACAATGCATCAAGCAACTCAATTCGAGTTTACAATTTCACAGGCCAAGATTTTTTCAGCGCAACAAGACCAAGATCAAACCAGAAGATTCCAATATCGATCACTGATTTCTATACTAATAGCAATCGGCTTAACGGTAAACATTGAGCAAGCTAAAATAACTGAATATTTACTGAGTATTTCCTGAAAAGCCAATGAAATACTTGTGGAAAATGGAACAATATATGAGCCTGCTCAGTGCAAAGGCGATAAATACATTGGATTGGTATTGTCCATAGCAAAGGACCCAGTATTTGATGCCTGTACCGAAGGAGCTAGGATCTATAATGTCTATTATTTCATCTCATTTATAGGTAGGTGCTGGTCCAGGTGCCAAACGATTCAAGGCACTCAGACATATTTCCCTGCTCTAATTAATTAACAAGAAAAATTGTTTTCCTGATTATTTGTTAAAATAAAGTGCATTCCTATTAAATATATTGAATATCGAATATAACCTTGCAAATTTAAACAGAAAACAAAAAATAAACCAGTGAAGTTGCAAATCTAGATATGACCTTCCCTAAAAAGGTGAGGGTTAGCCCAGTTATAATCGGGTTCATATTGCAGTAAAGTAGTCTTTACTGAAGGGGAGGAAAAGGGGAAGAAGGGAATAGAAGGGAAGAAAGGTTAGGGTTTGATTAGATATTCATAACAGGTCTATACTCACCTATACTCACTTACGGCTGTGTTCAGACACGCGGCTACAGCCGCCAGTCGACTGACGGCTGCCGCCAGTCCCATAGTGTTGTAGTCGAGTCCCAGTCATCGTGAGTCGCGGCGATTGAAGTTATTATTAATAATTAACACAAATTCAGGAAAGGAAAGGTTTTTATTGACAGAATAGATAAGAATTACACAATAGAAAAGTTAATTACTGTCTGGACTTTAAAGCAGACTAAACTCAGGTTCTTAAGAACAACTATAATAAGAGAGGAAACTCAAGTAAAACTGAAGAGTGAACTAAAAGAAGAGCAGAACAGAAGTGAAGTCACATCTGACAGAACCACAAGTTATATAAGGTTTGAAGTCCAGAATATTTGGGGCGGAGCTAAAGTCAGCCACTGGGGGAAACCTTACACAACAAAAGCAGTATTACTGCAATATATATCTCAGGAACGGCTTATGCTTGAAAAAGGAAAAACTTGACAGATGTTTGCAAGGTATATAAAAAATTTACAATCAACTTTTTCGAAAAAATATTTGTTACAAAGAATTTGAATTATTTAATCTTGATAATTCAGAAAATGATCTTGGCTGCGGTTCTTTGTATAGAACATTCAGACTCTGTTATTAGGTTTTTCAGTGAGTCTGTTGGCTACGACACAACCGGCAGCTCCGGCGCCGACAACAATGAAGTCTCAGCTTTGATTCCATACATCCCTTTGTGCCGCTCTGTTGTGAACAATCTGTCTCTTTGCGATGATCTAGGAAAGTGCAATTAATATTATGGATGCAAAAGAGCCAAGTTCATTTTGTCTGACATGTATTAGATTTTTATTTCTGTAAGTAATCAAATGATTTTATTTAAGGAAAATGTAGAAAATTTGAAGCAAGGTTAATTTATAATATTTTGTAACTTGTAAACAGATTTTTATTATAACATAAAATAGGAGAAAAATTCAACAGATGTTTGCTAGGTATCAAACAGGGTTCATAGAACTATCTAGAACACTTAAATATAAAAATTTATTTGAAAATTTGGAAGTTTTAACACAGTTGAATAGAAAAATGATCTTGGCTACTGTCCTTTCAATACGAGTGCTTGTGGTGTCCTGGGTCATCGCCAAGAGACAGATCATTCACAACAGATCCGCTCAAAGGGATGTATGGAATCAAAGCTATGACTTCATAGTTGTCGGCGCCGGAGCTGCCGGTTGTGTCGTCGCTCACAGACTCACTGAAAATCCTAATACCAGAGTCCTTTTGTTGGAGGCGGGAGGTGCCCAAGATGCTATTTGGACCGACATATATTGGTCAATTGCTACTATGGAAGAGCGAGCACCTAATGTGCACTGGCATTATTATGGAGAGCCATCGCCAAGAGCTGGACTCAACTTTCCGGGGGGACGTATGAATGAATGGATGGGAAAAGTAATTGGTGGCAGCACAACTCATAATGTCCTCTTTTATAACCGGGGTAATAAAAAATCATTTGATGATTGGGAGCGGAGATATGGCGCCGTTGGCTGGAGTTATAAGGATGTGATGCCTTACTTCTTGAAGTTTGAGAACAATACAGATGTACTCTTGGTAGATAAATATAGAAACTATCATAACACAAATGGCCCTGTTCAAATATCGTCGACATCAAATGTTCCCCGGATTTTAAGAATGGCAGAAAATATGTTTGAGAAACTGGGATACCTGTCCACAGATATTAATGGTCCGAACCAAACGGGAACCATGATCATTCAAAGATTTATTGACCCGCGAGGGTTCAGAGTTTCGACCGGCAATGCATACGTTGACCCCAACCCTCACCCGAATAACCTGCATGTCGTGACCCGAGCACAGGTTCTCAGAGTCCTCTTCAACGGCACGACTGCTATCGGAGTGGAGTTCAATAGAAACGACACCTCTTATAGAGTCTACGCCCGAAAGGAAGTCATTCTGTGCGCAGGTAAGAGAAATTTGCTTGATCCAACTTTATTAAATCATAATCTAATCTGTCTTTGATTTAACCAGGAGCATATAATACTCCACAGCTTTTAATGCTTTCTGGAATCGGAATAAAAGATCATTTGGAAGAACACAGAATACCAGTGATAATGAATTTACCCGGAGTTGGAAATAATCTCATTAACCATCCAATAATGCCTTTTCTAACACAGATAACTAACAATAATGACCATGCAAGTGTTGAAACTTTAACTGTTAGTAATCTTAACGAACGTTTTTTCAATAATACGGGTCCTTTGGCTCCAGAAGCACTTCTTGGAGTTTATCTAAATACAGCACAGAATCAAGAGAAGGACTTTCCTAATATGTTATTGAGCATGACCCTTTTTGGAAATTCTTTTGCCGCAATTGTGAGTAATTACAGACCTCGAAGTCGGGGCACAGTTCGACTTCATTCGTCCAGTCCTCACATCCCTCCCAGAATTGATTCAAACTTCTATGGTGATCCAAAAGATTCCCAAGACATGTTAGACACTCTCCAGTTTACATATTATCTCTTTGAAATGCCAGAATTTGGCCTTGCTCATTTGGTTAATGTTCCATCTTTCCAGAGATTGGGCTGTCCCTCTTGTAACGGTGTTTATATGTATAAGCGTAGGGAAGGTCTCAGTTGTTTAATCGCAAGACTAACCCAGTCCTTCCACCACCCGGTTGGCACCTGTCGTATGGGTTCTGTGCAAAGGGAGGACACAGTAGTCGATCCTCAGCTCAGAGTGAAGAATATGAAAGGACTGCGTGTTTCCGACGCATCCATATTCCCTGACATCCCTAACGCCCACACCGCCGCCGCCTCCATTATGACGGGAGAGAAGTGCTCTCAAATTGTGAAAGATTACTATTTTCTTAATTAGAATAACTGTAATTAGATCTGAAGAATTAAATTTTTGTTTTTAATCCTAAATAAAGATTAAGAGAATAAAAATTTTGAAAATGAACTACAATTTTGATTCAATAAAAAAAAATACACTGGTTCAATCAACTGATTTAATTTATAAATGCTACAGGTGACTTATTTTAGAAGAATTCATTCATCCGGGCGCTTTTATTTTCATTTAATTTTTTTCAATCTTATTTATTAAATGACCTAACTTAGATTCCTCCTGTAATGTACAGGTTTTCTGCGTCAATCCACTCGGACAGAGACGAGGCCAAGAATACCACTCCCTTTGCGATATCTAATGGCTCACCAATTCTTCCCAATGGTGTGCTAGCTAAGATTTGCTCAACGGTTTCTTCAACTGATACTTGTGAAGGCGGGCCAAATATATTTGTATGAAGAATGTACCCTGGGCTGAAAATTAACTGGGCAATTAAATACTTTAATCTCAATCGTATTGGAATGATATAAACTAACCTGATACAATTTACTCTGATTCTGGGGCCCAACTCCAATGCCAATGTTCGAGTCAGAGATATCAGCGCTGCCTTTGCCATCCCGTAAGCGCTATAACCACTCCTCTAATGATTTAAATTTTATAATCAAGGCAAAATTAAATAAATATCTTTAGATTACAGGTCTTTCCGCGGCTAAGCTCGACATCATAATTATGGTTCCGTTTGTTTGATTCAAATAAGGAGTCGCTAATTGTGTCACTTGAAGGACAGCCGTTTCATCGATGGCCGACACTTCTTTATAGACTCGGGAGAAATTTCTATCCATCATTCGCGCCGACGGCATTATTCCAGCATTATTGACCAGGATATCAATTCTTTGATAGGCGTTTACTGTCTCTCTGACCAGTCGTCGCACGTCTTCATTGACGGTTAGATCCGCCGCCACTTCTAATGGCTTTATTTTGGGGGAAAAATTCTAAGTGAGATATCCCTATGCTCTTGATTGAAAGGAGAGGTGGGGTTTGAATTAGGAGGTGCTCTAAGCTATTTTAGGATTTCTCTCAATCGGGCAGCACTTGCACTCAAGTGGAGGGCCTGGCAATGCCTGATTGTAATCATACTCTTAGTCTTCGTGGAGATAATTGACAGCACTGTTGGGCCACTTGTCTAATGCGGGTCTGATTTCTTCCGGTGACCACAACCTGTGCGCCCAAATAGGAGAGGAGGCGAACAGTTTCAGCGCCAATGCCTGAGTTGGAGCCGGTGACCAAGGCTACTTTTCCTGTGAAATAAAGCGCATTTCTGACTTGAACAAATTCTCTTGGTACATTCATCTTGTTGTAGTTCTTTTCTTCAACACTTTCACCAGGATCATTGCCAAGTTTCTCAGTTTTAACTGATAATTTTAATAGATAAAAATTGAATAAAATGAGCATGAATAACATTTTCAATTTTATTTTTTAATCAAGATAAAAATTTCAAATGAACTAGTCATTTTAATCAATCAAAATATATAGTAATAATTTTAATGAGTGTAATGAACTGAACATTTGTTGAACATATGCTTCAAATTGAAGATAATTGAGTTCATAAAGAGTTAAACCATTGAATAAAAATCAATGAACTCTTTAAAAGTAATCGGCATAAGTTTGCAAGGTATCTAAAAAGGTTCAGTCAACTTTTTTGCAATTTCAATCAAATCATTCGTGAATGGCTTCAGAGGAGAGTATTATGAACTTGATAAAATAAAAGTCTCATATAAACCTTTTCAATGAATTATTTATTTTCGTTGTTATTTGAAAACTTCTCAGGAATTTCAACTTTGGACCCGACTTTGGGGCGCATCATATAATTTAAAATATTATTAAATGGACCCTCGATAAGAAGGTAGAAGACATAGGCCAAGATTATATCATATGTAAAGTCAACCAGAAACGTTTCAAACTAAAAGTGAAATTGGGCAAGGACAATTTAAATTAAAAATTGAAAACCAATGAAAATATTACCAAATATTTATATGAGAATACATATGTGTTTTTAATCGAGAATACTCTGTGAGTTATCACGAATTGGTGCAACACATAAATTCCGAAACTCAACCTGGCCATTGGTTGAAAGCCATGCCATGAAAGGATCTTGTTGAAAGTTCCTTAAAAAAAGAAATTCATTTAAATATTTTTGAATAAACAGATATATTGAGACCAGACATCGCCGATGGGGTAACATCCCTATAACCCCCCTCAAAAAAAAGCTTAGGACACCCCTCCCCCACCCTATTACTTTCCATCGAGCACTACTTTCCACTTTTAATGACTTACCACCCCTTCCGGTACAACACGCGAAATAAATCCAACCAAAAGAGAGATTAAAAAGTAATTTTCCAATCGAGTGATACAAAAGTACACTGGTCAGAGGGGCTGACCGGTCTAAATGCCAAAAGGTGTTGTGCCAGTAATACATTAAACAGATCGAGACCATCGACAAAATCCAAAATAAATGTGTTTTCCATTTACTTATTTGAATTTGATTTCTCATCAAATAACCGAAACCTATTCCCGTGAAAAATGCTGTCCCATAGTTATGAGGAGTAATGTTCCACCAAATAGAAGACTCTCTCAGTTTATCAGAGAAGATACCAAATTCCCAGATCATCAGAAACGGTGTCATTTTGTACAATAAATGCGGTCCAATACTCGCGATGACACTCAAAATGATAGCTATTATTATAGTGATGGCTCCAAGACGTCTATTTTTGTGGTAAAGGACTATGAAAAAAGGACCAAGTATCGTCAAGTGAAGTAGTGTGGATAGGAACCATGTAGATGAATGACACTGTTTTTAGATAACACGGAATAAATAAAGAAAAACTGTCTTGCCCCCACCCCAAATAAATGTCCTGGAAATTTGCTTACTGTATGACCCGAATAATCTGTGGAAAAGTTGTTTACAAAAAACAACATTCGCAGTAAATCATTCGAATTGTAGCAAGGTGTGGTAATTAAATCGACCCCTTCTTGCCAAATTGGTCCCTCCCCTGTCAGGGGAAATACATAATAGAATAGTATTGAGCCAAACATAATAACCAAAAAGCGTATCCATCTCTGAAAAATCAGCTTAAAATAGTCAAGACGTGCATTTGGCCTTGCTAATCTGCTCAATATAGTGAAGGATAGCAAAAAGCCGCTGAAAGAAATGAAAAGTTATTCGAAATGCCCTCGGTGAAAATAATCACCTGAGAGAGATAAATGCTTCGATAAGCAGGGTTGTTCTCATTAAAACATATGCTGGGTGTTCGTATAATTGATAAAATACTTCCGAATAAATCTTCTTCATTGCGAGTATACCAGCTGATTGGGTATAGTAAACTTGGTGATCCAAATGGACCCAGAGCATGAACAGAAAACGCAATGTGTCCAGTGTTGCAAATTTGGTGTTTTTCGCGAATAATAATCTATTGTTTGTTATTATGGAAAACGATGTCAACAGAGGTTTGTTATCACGACAGACATCGTCAGACTTTTTCGCCAATTCTTCACCCCTTCGGACAGAACTGATTTGTTTTCTTCGGTTTTCAATATATAATTCATAACCAGTGCTCAGAATTAGTAAACCGATTGAAATCGCGAAATAAGATCTAAGAAGAGAAAAAATTTGTCCAAGATGTTCTGAAGTTTGATGGCTTACATTGAAACGATCTGAAAGTTGTTTAATTGTTTTCTCTCATTCTTTACATAACTTTGAGGCCCGACTTCTATTGGTATTCGAATAATAGGAAACAATACTGAAATAAACATATTAGTCGAATCAATTAAATTAACTTGCTACTTACATGCGTTTAGAAGATCTTGGAATTCCTGAGCACTACATTGAGAGGGAATACAAATTCCCATTTGATATACTGAACCATTTTTAGTGATCAAACCCTCAATCAATTTCTCAATTGTAGCCATTTTTCCTAGTTTATAATATCTCATAATTGATGTCAAAGACTGTGCCTCAACCTCTTCACTACTGTCGTATGAGAGAGTGGTTGGCACCGGAAGTATTACTTTCATCAGACTATAGCGTCCTTTTATAGTCGGTCTGCCTTTAAGTGCAGGACTGATAATATCGAGACACTCCGTGTATTCACCAAAGTCTGCTAGAACACCTTCCAAATACCCTGGTGGAATGAGTCTTCCCATTGAGTCCAGAACTTAAAAAGTGTTTTTTAGTGTAAATAATTTGAAATTATGAAAACATTTCTCACATTTTAGGGCCCAAATCTCACTGTTGTTAACAGCCTTAATTGTTCTAGCCAAAGAGGTAAGACAGTCGCCTGAAATACCAAGATCTATTTCGCTGAGAAATTCAACAAATTCAGAATTTTCTCGAATATTCTTCGATGGCTTCAAAAGGAATTCAATGTTTTTTTGAGAGGTTTTCAAGGATTCAAACATTTCTTTGAGAGTTTTAACATTCTTATTAATTGGAACATCTTTGCCTTGGTCATATAGTTTTTTCCATTTATGGAATAAAGGAGGCTCTTTACCACAACCAATGGTGTCCTCATAATCGTAATCATATGTCTGGTTGCCATCGAGAGGGCCATTACTTTCCTGATAGTTATTCTGCTGACCGAACACCGGTTGAGATGCAATTTGTGCCAAAATAAACAAATCAAAAATCCAAGTATTTAAAAGCATTTTAGCCATTTTAGCAGGTTCACTTCTGAAGAGGTGTATGGTGTTAGTGTAGATCGTAACAGGGTTTTACTTTCTTCTTATCCTGTACCATTGAATTTTTTCCTCCAGAATATCAATTGATTTATATTCAAGTATTACTAAATCTATTGAAAGGGGTCTACGAACAGGACTATTGACGCAATGGAGACATTGAGTTGACTTTCCTCTAGAATAAAAATTGAATTCAAAAATACGTGCAAACCCCGAAATTTTGTCGGCAAGGCCTGCCGTATGGGAGCAGTCCATAGGGATGATGTTGTGGTCGATCCTCAGCTCAGAGTGAAGAATATTAATGGAGTGCGTTTGGTTTGCGATGCATCAATATTCCCGGACATCCCCCCTTCCCCGAGAGCTGTTGGCATAACTGAAGGGCCGGAATTAAAATGAAGTTACAAATAATGGTCTATCTTTTATAATTGTTGAGTCATATGGTGTTCCTTCGGTCCGTATTTTCCTATCGAGATGTGCGACTCATTCAAAGAGCACACCATTCATACCACTCCTACCAAAGCCGATGTGAAGACAGAATTAATTAAATTAAAACCGAAGAGAATTATCAGAAAGTTTAGGGGAAAGACTAAGTTCTGACCAAAAGGACAGACATTTCTCATCTAATTTTTTTATCAAATTTATAAACAATAAGTTTTACATAATTTTCACTAAAAACCTCGAGAATAAACTCATCCATCAATTAATTTTAATAACATTTATGTAATTTAAATTCAATTCTCAAATATAGAAACTATAATTTTGTACTTGTTCAAATGTTTTACATAATTTTCAATAATAATAATAATAAAATTATTTTAAAACTATTCTTATTTTAATAGTTTTTGTTTTAAAAGTAACTGGGTAAGCCAACAATATCCATGTCCAGATCATCAAAGGTGTTGATTGAAGCAGTCAAACGTTTCTTCAGTTCACCTGGGTCAGCACTGTATGGATTGTGAACTAACACCACTTTCATACCCGTGCGAAGCCCACCCGTTATTCCCAACACAGAGTCTTCAAAAATCAAACAGTTTTTGGAACGAGTCGGGGGTTCGGCGAATCTCTGGGAGCAGACCTGATATATATCAGGAGAGGGCTTATTCTCTTTAACATCCGGGTCATCTCCGCCATAAACTATATGAGAAAAGTACTCTTGCTTAAACCCTTTGACTCTGGCAGCCATAGGATTGAAATCAGTGGACTTGATATTAGTGGCGATTGCCATCGGAATGCCCTCACTGTGCAAATGAGCCAGCAACCTTTCAAGGCCAGGAACCATTTTCATCTCCACATCTCTAACCTGTTTGATAAGTTCATTTTTCATAGTTCCTATTTTATCTTTGTCCAGGTTAATTTGCCTCTGCAAGTCCAGCCTTTGACAAATGGTCTTGATCACATCATCAGATGATTCCGCTTCGGCCAAGTTCTCTATTGAATTGCAAGATAATTAAAGTTATAGTTATAGATCTAATGTGCTAGTTCATCTAAAACTGAAGGTTTATTTTTGAGATATGTTTCCATAGAAAGGATTTATTGTAATGTAGAGTAAACTTACCAAGGTGTTCCATTTTCAATTCCTTGCCATAAGCGAGGAATGCTTTTCGCATTATATCAAAACTTGGTGTCAGTGTATCGGCTATGGTTCCGCTGAAGTCAAAAATGACATGGCTTATTCTCTCAGACATTTCTTGGTTATTTTTTAGAACAATTGTTGACTACTGTCCTTTCAATATCAGTTGTGTTGTGAGGAAAGAGTCCGATCCACTTGTGATGTGTTGATTGACGTCTTTTCCTTTTCTAGAATAGTCTTAATTTATTTCAACTGAATTATTGATGACTTCTATTTTGAAATTAATTATTATTCTGTTCCCTTCTCTTCGTCAGCATCAGAGGAAAAGTGCCCAGGCACTTCAACACATTTGGGGGAAGGGGGAGTCAAACAAATATTTGTTTAGGAGGGGGTATTTTCATTTGCAAAACCTCTACTGATCTCAAGCTTAATGTTTAAGAATATATTTCAGCTCAAGGGAGGGCGGGATGGGTTAAACCCAAAACCCAAGACTCATTTTATTATCAGAACTTGAGAGGGGGTGGCGTTGAGCACAGAACTAAGGGAGCATTTTCTCTATCATTGCCTTGGTAATTACTGGATTAGAGGAAAGTCGACTCTTTCTTTGACTTCAAATCTCTTACTTTCAAAACTTCTATTAATTAATATTTAATTAGAAATCAATTAATATTCTGTTTTTGCCTCTGAATTGAAGAAAGGAAAGTCATTTCGGAATAAAAATACAATTTTTATTAACTAATTGCAAATCATATCTCTATAAGTCCTTTGTTTCTTACATAATAAAAAATCACGAAATCATTTTAACTTGCTCATTTAAAGAAATCAATTCAAAACTAATTGTATTTTCCTTAATCTTGGTTAAAATATATTCATTATACTTCTTATATATTAATTATATATTATTTTTAAGTAATTCTTTAGTTAATTAATAATTTTTGTCAACAATTTGTTTCTTGTCAATGACCTAGGACCGCACAATCAATGGCAAAGAAAGCAGATGAGCCAAGATCAATTTATGATTACTACAACTATTTAGAAACTTCCAAATAATAAATGTTCTAGAAAGTTCACTGAACAATTGTTTCAAAAATTATCATGTAACAAACATCTGTCAGATTTTTCTGACTGTTCCAGGTTAAACTAATAGCTGGTGTTAAAATGCTATTAGTTTAAGAACTAATCCTTGTTCAATTCTTATAATTTTTTACAATTTTGAGCAAGAACACAAAGGAAAAATTAAATTTTATTGATAAACAAAAATTAGTGATTTTTATTCTTGTGATTTGACCTTGTTCGGTTTGTTATTATAGCATTGATCGGCATTTCAAATATAATGATTATCATTACTGAGACAGCATATAAAATGAAGAAATAGACCAAGATCAATATTATAGTGTTTGGAATACTAATCCGGGTTATTTGAAAAATATCAATAATTATTGTGGCAATAATCGGGTGAATAAGATATGAGACTCTTATCGCTGATCGAAATAAATTCCATTTAGGACTCG
>JAQGBD010002029.1:0-11923 GCA_034698165.1 Punctoribates punctum | reverse complement strand
TACCGGCGCCTCATATCTCATCACAATATTCACAAACAAAGTCGCGAACATATAATCACTTCTCTTAAGTCTTTCGGAATTGAGACACAAGTCGTTAACCGAACCGAATATAACGATAAAGTCATCGATTGGGCGGATCTTATAATCTCTTCGGGAGGCGACGGAACCTTTTTGATGGCCGCCTCTAAAGTGAATAATCGCAATAAACCACTCATTGGTGTCAACAGTGATCCCAAGCGTTCAGTTGGTTATCTTTGTATACCGAAGAGGTATTCCAATAATTTTGGTGAAGCCCTCCGTCTGTTCAGCGAAGGAAAGTTCAAATGGAAATACAGACAAAGGATTCGAGTGATTCTCGAAGGAGAGAATGCAAACGAAGAGCCCTTAGAACTCCATGAAATCAAACAAAAGAATCCCGAAAATAGGTTTCTAGAGCTGGAGTCGAGTCAGGACCGCAAGTCCTTTGATTCCAGTGATTCCAATAAGAACTTACACCGAAAGGTATTGCCGTTTAAGGCTCTCAACGAAGTATTTGTCGGCGAATCGATATCTTCTCGCGTTTCGTATTACGAGTTCTCAGTGAATGACAGAACAAAAACTAAACTGAAGAGCTCTGGACTCACGATATGCACGGGAACGGGTTCGACCTCCTGGTTCTTCAACATAAATAAAGTGACGCCACAATGTGTTAAAAGTCTGTTCCAAATCGTTAACAAAGAGCTTAAGGGACAGAATTTGCCGGAAAATGATCCGAAGCTAATTGAAAGAGTGGCCGATAAGTTCAACAATTCACTGATCTTCGATCCTTCGGAGTTGTCGATGGCCTACACAGTCAGGGATCCGGTTGTTTTCGGACACGACTTGGAGAACAGTCCGCGCGGTTTCGCAAAAACGATATCAGTTAAGTCTAAGATGACTGACGCCAACATTGTTATCGATGGCGGGCTCTCCTATAAGTTTAACGACGGCGCGAACGCAACGTTCCTCATCCTAGAAGAGGACGCCCTCAGAACTATTTCTCTAAAAGAATAACTTTTTTATTACAATTAACTCAATTGTTATCAAAGTTTGAGAATATTTTCATCATTTCCTCTTCAATTGGATGCAGTTTTCCGGGAATTATAAGTGAGTGAAGGGGTTCTCCCAAATCAATGTCTAACATATGTCTCAATTGAGACGATTTTATAGTTTGGTTTTGACACCCGATTCTGGCCAAACCTATAACCAGAGACTCGTCAGACACCAATTGATTCGGTTTGGATTCAATTATTTCCAGGAGTTGTTTGGCCGCAACATTGACTGTCATATAACGGGGCGGTTCGTAAATAACTTTCCCTCTCATCAAGGCTTCGATCGACTGCTCCTTTACTTTAATATCTTTCAAAAGAAATTTTATTTTAATTAATTGAAAGGTTTGAGACTTTTTTATAAATTACTGCACTTTTTATAATTGAAATTTGTTTTATAGAAATGTTTTCTTAATTTAATTACTAATAAAACAAATTAGAGTTTCAGTCATTTGAGGAATAATTCAAACCTAAGAGACAGAGTGTGTGAAGTCCTGACTTCAGGTTTGAGCAAATTTTCTCATAAAAGCTGTCGGGTCTCCAACTCTCGGTCCAGAAGGGAATCGAAACAATTTCCCCGAAATTATATAACTGTAGGCCCGAAGAACTACAGGCAGTGATTATGGATGCGTTATGAATCACCCGGTGCTCTATCCCTTTATTATGTGCCCGAAGTATCAAATCTGTATGAGTTGTGGCTCTGTTTCAAACCCAACAATTAATTCAGTTTTAAGTTTGAATCAGTTCTAACCCCAATGGGTCGCCCACCACAAGGAATGCCACATCAAATTCAAGCGCGTCTTCAAGTATTCGGTCGGCTTTCTGTTCCACGAAATCTCTGTCGGCGACTATCACTTCCCGGCCATAAAATTCTTCCTTAAAGTAAAGAATTGGAATATTTGAGTCAATTGAGGAAATGGCTTACGAGAGCCTCTTTGCCGACACTCAATATCGAAGTATAGGCCTCAAGAAACACATGTTTGGCATTCTTTACGATCTCTAATCCTTTGACAGTAATATCGTTGACATCTCCTAAACCCAAACCAATTAAATATAACATAATTTCCAAAGAATTATCTCAAACACAATATTTTGAAGACAAAACTTTTAAATGTCTTATCCATAGATTATGTCAAACAAATCAGTTTCATATCAAAGTCAAACTCAATGTCTCTCAACTCTAAATATTTTGCCCCAAAAAAACATAATTTATGTAAAAATATAAAACATGTTTATTAGACATTAGAGCTGCAAATGTTAGTCAAGAACCGATTTCCCGGTTGGTTGGGTCGGGTCGGGTCGGGTCCGGTCGGGCACTGCCTCACAGTTTTGGTTAACTTTTTATAAGAAGTTAGTGAAGACTTTTGTTTTGAGAGCTACGGCTCCTCTCAATGGCATAGCTATTAAGGTTCAGGTTTTGGGAAACGAGTCATACAAGTGATGACCGGTTTTGCTCCCGATTTGCATCCATTGAATGTTAGCACAAATTGGAGTAAAAGAGAAAAACGTTTTGACCATAAAATAACATTAAATGTGTTATGAATTGAAATATTTATGACTTATTTAATAAAACTGAGCACTAAATTGGTGTTGTTTTTAGATAACAATTGAAGAGATGAAGAGATTTATTCACTTTTATAATAACTGATCGCAACATAAGTTTCATTCGATTTATGCGATTGACTGACAAAAAAAAGTTATATTATTTGAGGCAAAGCTATCCATAAATACATTGAGTGTTTGTTTTGATCCACACCTTTCTGGTTGACTCATAATTACTCAATTGTCTTATGCTTTTTGATTTACCATAAGAAGTGGTGTCACCTCATTATCGACTACAGAGCTAAGAGACCATCAATTAGTGAACATTAAAATAATGAGTGAAATGTGTTTTTGAGGCAAAACTAAGTTTAAAAGCCGTACACAAAGAGTCACTCATTTGACTCATTCGTTGAATACATTGAATACTATTTTGGTTTTGCTTTACTTTCATTCAATTGGTTTGAACTCAAATCCAAAACTGAGTTTTGATCTCAAATTATCAAACATTTAATTAATTGTTTTCTTAATTAATTAATAATATTTTAAACAGTGTTTTACGTTTCGCTCATTTTCTTAACTGATTATAGTTTTAAATGTTAACCACTTTTGAGATAATAATTAATTAGTTATTATTTGGCGATAAAAGGCTTGAATTAGTCACCAATTCGTGCCATTCATTCATTCAATTCATTCAATCGACTAATTATTTTGATAAATGTCTTTATTATTGCCTTTAATTGCTTTTAATTACTAATATTTTCAAACAAATCCATTAATATTTTGGTTGAATTTTATTTGTTTTTATTGATCGCCTTTTTTGGTAAATATATTCATATTTTGATAACTCTTTTATTAATCGATAATCTCTTTCCCAAGAAATGGCTTTTAATTCAATTAATTTTGTCTACAATTGAATCAATTGATAATATAATCACTGGTTTATCGTATATTCGGACAAATCTATCGGTTCTTCGATTGAAGGCATTTATTATCAAATAATTGGAATTTAATCGAATCGTTTGATCGACAAAATCGTGAAGTAATGCCATTATTCGGCAAATCCTCGAAAAGTCCGTACGAACTGATCAAATCTCTTTCGGAAGCGCTGACAGCACTCGAAAAGGGAGATAAGAAGGCAGAGAAGGCACAGGAAGATGTCTCCAAGAATTTGGTGCTAATGAAGAATATGCTCTACGGAACCAATGATACCGAACCGCAAACAGATATAGCTGTCGCCCAATTGGCTCAGGAGTTGTATAACTCGAATCTTCTCCTTCTGTTGATAAACAATTTGTCCCGAATTGAGTTCGAGGCCAAGAAAGACGTCGCGCAGATCTTCAATAATATCCTTCGGCGCCAAATCGGGACCCGATCGCCAACCGTTGAGTACATGTGTACTAAACCGGAAATCCTGTTCACTCTGATGGACGGGTATGAGAAGCACGAGATCGCACTCAACTGTGGGTCAATGCTTCGGGAGTGCGCCCGTTATGAAGCGTTGGCCAAAATTATGCTGCAGTCGGAGGACTACTACAAGTTCTTCAATTACGTCGAGGTCTCGACGTTCGACATCGCGTCCGACGCGTTCTCCACATTCAAAGAGCTTCTGACGCGACACAAGAGTCTGAGCGCAGAGTTTCTTGAGTCCAATTACGACAAGTTTTTCGATTTCTACCAAAATCTCCTGAATTCCGGAAATTATGTAACAAAACGCCAATCATTGAAACTGTTGGGCGAACTCCTTCTGGACAGACATAACTTCACAGTTATGACCCGATATATCAGTTCCCCGGAAAACCTGAAGCTAATGATGACAATGCTTAGGGATAAGTCCCGTAATATTCAGTTCGAAGCCTTTCACGTATTCAAAGTGTTTGTGGCCAACCCTAATAAGCCGAAACCTATTCTGGACATCCTTTTGAGAAATAAGGACAAACTCGTGGAATTCCTCACCAAATTCCAGACGGATAGGGCTGACGACGAACAGTTCAACGATGAAAAGGCGTATCTCATTAAACAAATACGAGAACTGAAGCCATCAGAAGACCATTGATTGCGATAATTGTCATCAATTGTAGTGATTATCAGTTAATAACATTTTTTATTTCTTTTCCAAATCCTTTGATTATAATCTAATTTCCATAAAATATTTAAATTTAAATACAATTAAAACAATGTTTGGTCTGAAAGAAAGTCTTCGAAAATATAATAAATTTAAATATAAATAATTTTTTTCAATTATTTTCCAAAAATTCTTATTTGAAAAATGGTTTAAATCTTCAAATATTTGAACACATTTTTGGGAACAGTATTTAAAATAATTTATTTCAATTAATTTAGTTTTAATGTAACGAAAATCGATGAAAAATATTTTATTATTTGTTTTCTCTGTTGTAATATATTTTGTGATTTTAGATAAACAAAAATTTTGAAAAATAGATGTCTTTCTGTTTATTCAGTGGTCAGTCGTAATAGTATTTAATCGTCAAATCAATATTGAATTCTCTCACGAATTGTCTCAAATTCTCGATATCCTCACAACTGATTCCATCGCAGTATAAGAGATGCAAATTAAGAGCACCTCTTCTGGTGATCACAATCTGCATAACGCTATCGATTGTGAACTTTTCGCTCATCTCATGGAACTCCAAATGAGACAATTGTCTCAAATGATTGAGTGATAGGAGTTTGTCAATAGTACTGTCGTCCAGAGAGGAACACCACCCGATCTTTAGGTATTCCAAGTTCTGGCAATGACCGAGAATTTCAATCAGATTAGTCTCTGTTATTCTGTTCTCCGAGTGAGCGAATAGCTTAAGATGTCTAATGCTTCTGAAGAGCTCTTCATTTGATGAAAAGCTCGTTATTTGGTATATATTTGTAATCTGCTTAACATTAGTCACTTCCAATTCATTGAGATTCGGACAGAACTGAATTATTTGTCTCAAATCTATTGTATAGATATTATGTAGTTCTAAGTGATTGAGTTTATGTCCAAAATTGGAGATAATAGCTATCAATTGACTGCTGTTTGAGTATTTGTCAATATTGTCAATCGATTCTTCGTAAGCGTTATCTCTGGAGTTGTTTCTCAAGGCTTTGGTTACACTAAAAGTGTGTAAATGTTGTAATTTAGATAAAGGACTCAGACATTGAAAATTTGTCTTCATATCAATGGTTATATTGAGATCAGTCAAAAGCGGTGATAAACGGATTATTTTACTCAAAATGTTTGAGATATGACTGCAATCGTTGTTATCGATCGCTGAGAAGTTTGCCGAATAGTGACTCAAATTCGGTAGTGTTTTGACACCAATTGAAGACAATCTGATCAAAGCTGTGGTCAGACAGAAGTGAGGGATTCGTATGCTCTCCAGTTTCGCCAAATTCTTTAATAGATATACAATTGAAGTAAATGTGAATTTGGGAGGAATTCGACTCTCTTTGATCATCATTAGTATTCTTAGATTAGGACAACCATAAGCACCGTTGGATTCCTTTTGGCCATTTTGAGTGATTCCGGCCAAACTCATTATCGAGTCGTTAGAAAAGTTCATTCCCTGCAGATAAAGCTCTTCCAGGTTTCGACAGAATTTGGAAACCGTCTCAAGAATCTGGTCATTGAGGTTATGGACATAAAGTTTAAGGACAGTCAGACCATTCAAATTCATTAAACAACGATTAATATCACAGTTATTCCATGGAATCGAGTGACCAAATATCGAGAATTTCTTCAGAATAAATGGATTTGTGTTATCGGATATTAGACTCAATAATAAATCGATTCTCATGGGGTAAACATTTATCCATTCCTTAAATTCCAGGTGAATATGTCGGCAGTGATGGCCATGAAGTTCAATCATTCGGTATACTTGACTAATATGTGCGCCATTGACCTGTGCTTCGGCAGACATTTCCATTATATCGTCGACAATCTCGACGGGAACATACTTTGCATCGATAAGTTTTCTTTTCTTAAAGACATTATCAAAATACCAACGAAGACATTGTTTTCTCAGAGAGTTTGGTTGTTTATGAGCCGGCATTTCAACTCTGAGTGAGTTCACAGAATATATCGATCCCTTTAATCAGACTCTCCTCTCAACAGATGTCTAAACCAAAAATTCCACAAATAATCAACAATTCATATATTTTTGACTTAAATTCAAAGAATTCTAAAGATATATAGAAAATGATATCATCTCAATGTTGACTCATATATTTTATTGCAAGATCATTTTCAGAAATCCATCTCATTTGGAAGATTGACAAAATTGCACCAAGTTTAGAAATAATAAGTTATTCTATTCTGTGTTGCCCTCAGGTCATTGACATTGGAAAATATTTTAAATTAGTTTAAACTTCGTCTCATTCCGGGTATGAGGTAATAGTAAAAGTACCAAGTCTATAATTATTGAACATGCCGAAAAAATGCCCTGGGAAAATTGGTTGACTTGTAGAATGGTTGATAGACTGCTTTCTAATGTTGAAGAGACCTAGATAAGTACCTTGGATATATTTGGCTTCACTCCTGGCTATATTTCAATGGCTATGAATAATTCAAATATATTTTGTGAGAATTTAGTTTTGATTACTTAAAAGGTTTTCAATTAAATGTTTTTATATTTAGCATCAAATGAATTAATGCTTTGATTTATATTAGATTTATGACTGAATTCAATCAAATAAATGATTAGTTTATGTTTGTTGTCGTCATTTAAAGATACGATCCTTTTAGGGATAATATCTGTTTAAAAATGATTTGTCCAAATATTTTCAAACTTTTAGATCCAAGAGATTAAAATTTTTCTTCAAATGTGTCAGAATTGGTAACGAATTTTCGGAGATTTCTATTTCTATTAAGAGAAAGAAAAATTGCTGTCAATTGCTTACAATCTTTTCTCCGATCAAATAATTCTCATTTATGTAAAGAAGAGTTTATTTTTGAATTTCAATGAATGAGAAAAAAAATTGATGACATATTCGGCCCCTGTTTTCAGTCAAATATTTCAGCGATTTTTCATTCGAGAAATCTGTGGATTGTCTGACAACGACTATAAACCTATTATTCAATACATTATATAATAATTTTGTTAAACTCTTTATGAATATTTATAATTCAGGAAAATTAAAAAATTCAAGTTTAACAAGATTTCTAAGTAGAGCTTATTTTTAGAAATCGATTAATTTTTTTTTTTATTTTGAAAAATAACGTTTGAATTAGTTTTGGATGAATACAGCCTTAAGTTTGAAAATAAAATCATAAAAATGTTAACACAATTAATATATTAATCTTTTGGTTCATTCGCTTAAAGTTTTTTCTGAGCAAATAAATTGGAAATCAATGGAAAAAAGGCTTCACTCAAATATTATCCATAAAATGAGTAAATTATGCAAAATTTTGTTCACATTAATTATAAATCGTTTCATTAAACTCTTATGAATTTTGTTAAAAAAATTATTCTTAGATTTAAAGCCTTAACTATATTTGTGAGAAATGATTGCCTGAACTCTCCGAAAGTCAATCGGTTTGAGTGAAAACGAGATAAAAGTCAATCAAATGATTTATAAGAATATTTTTGTGACCCCTTAAACAAACTGATTCTGTAACTCATTTAACCAAAAACAAGATCAGAAGATAGACATCACTTAATTGGCGAACATTTCAAGAAAGGTCTTTAATCTTTGGTAAAATTTATTTAATTATTCAGAAAATAAAATCAGATGTAATTTGAATGGAAATTATTTTATTTTTATTAATTATAATAATCTCGGAGTCAATCGATAATTATTACAATAATTAAAACATTTGAGGAATGAAGTGTTGCTGACATTGGAATAGATTGGCACAGAATAAGCCATAGGACACTCCACTCTTTATTTAATTCAGTTTTGAAGTGAAACGAATTCACGAAACAACTAATTTGAATACTAATTAAGGAATGACCTCATTCTAAGAGCTTTGGATATGGAAATGGAGTGGAGTCTCAGTTTTAGTGAGAGTTCTCTTTATTCAATTCATTTATAATTAATTTTAAACAATGAATTCGAAAAACATTTGATTATATTTATATAATTTAATATTTAGTGAAAACAAAAGTGATTTAATGGCGTTAATAGTGGTTAATAGTCTTCGTCGTATTTCACTCCCGACGCCATCTCACTATTGAAAGCTCCCAATGAAAAAGTTGATGGAGAGGGATGGGCTGCAGCTCGAATACGACTGGCCGATGCTGATGACCCATAGCTGGGACTGGCTGAGTTCTGAACTCGGAAACTGGCAATCGGAATTCCTATCCCTCGGTTGGGATATGAGGCAGGTTTCACTGCTTGCACCGGTCTGTAGGACGACAGACCCGATGAAGAGCCCAAAGAGGAAGATCCCGAGGAGGGATAACTTGAACTAGATAATGCTCCAGAATATGAAGAAGAAGGATAACTAGAAGTCGGGGCAGAATAGCTAGAGCTCGGAGCTGAATAAGTGTTGCTTGGAGATGAGTAAGTACTGGGAGGGGAGTAACTGCTGGCTGATGGAGAATATCCTGTATTAGACGAATATCCAGTATTAGAAGCAGGGTAAGAGTCATAGCTATCTGAGTCATCCGAGTCAGAGGAATAAGAGCTCGAGTATTGTGAAGGCGTTGAATAAGTGAAAGGTCTTGAAGTAGGTTTTGGTTGCGCTGCAGTTGTATAAGTGGGTGCACTATAGGCCTGTGTTGTCGTAGTTCTCACAGGTTGTGGCTTATAAATTGGTCGCGCAGCAGGTCTCGGGGCTGGTTGTGATCTAACTGGTGCGGGTGCGGGAGCCGGATATGATTGGTAGGAAGGGTAGTTGTCGTTCTGGGATCGGCTGTTTCCTCGCGGCTCATAGTCGTCATCAGAATCTCTATAGGAATTGTATGGCGAAGAGGCTGGTCTTTGGGGCTGACTCTGAGGCAAAACCTGAGATAAGACATCTCCACCGAAGTCAAAGCCTTCGGGATAAAAGCGTTGGTGATATCGGATGGTATTATTGGGTCCTCTCTGTTCCAATTGCTGTTCAATTGAAGCGAATAATAGTTTTATTTGTGTTTCAAACAATTGTTTACATACTTTGTATAAATAGTCGTTAACGACGTGAAACTTCGATGACTGGGAACAGATATCCTGAGCGGCGGGAACGCAATTCAAGTGGATTTGATGGAATACTGTGTTTTCTGGACACTGCCAGCTGTGTTTAGCACCGGCCACACAGTAGTGGAACACTTGACAGGCAACCCTTTTGGCCAGACATTCGTCAATTTTATGATTCAATCAAAAAGATTAATTAGACTTACGTTTCGTCGGCATAATAACCATCTTTTTTGTCGTCACATTTGAATTTAGATTCTTGGAGAAGAAGTGCCAATCTATCTGGCTTCTTTTCCTCTTCCTCCTCAGCTAAACGTTTGGCCTCTTCGTCGCTCTCGTATTTCTATCAAATAATAGTCAAATGTTTTCTTATTTCAATTCAATAATTTTCAATGCAATCAATTTTCATGTTATGTTTCATTTGAAAAAAAAAATTCAAGTAAACTAGATCAAAAATATTTAAATTTTGTATTATACTCAAGTTAAAAAGTGAAGTGCTATTTAAAATTTTTGATTGCAATGAGCAAGATTATTATTATGTCGTTTCTAATGTCTTAATCGAGAGTATGTGACTTGAATTTGATTTGACGACTATTTAAAGCCAATAATTTGAATAAATGTTTACAATATTAGTTCCGAATGTTAGACATGATAATTATTTTAAATGATCTTGAAACTTCTCAGTTTTTCATTGTTTTTTCACTTAAATATTTTGCTTCAATAGTTTTAACGAAAAAGCAATAAAAGCAAAAAACAATTTTGTTTTGAGGCACCTCTAAGTCCTAATAGTATGTAATTATATAAATATTTTTAGCAAAAAAGTTGACACAATTGTTCTAGCACAATCTTTCCAATCTTTGCAATCTGTATAATCTGTATCAGTTCTCATTATATTTCAATATTAGAGCCAATCTAAGGAAAAATTGATCGAAAACTAATCCAATTAAATCTTTGGGCAAAGATTACCGAAATATCGTAAAATAGGTTTTTTGGTTGTTTTCTATAATTTATGTAATCAGAGTTGCATTTCATATAATAGAGGGGAAATTCCAGTCCTATAAATGCTTTGATAAATGAATGGAAACCTGTGTTAAACAATCGCACGGATTCATGAAAAGTAAATTCGGGTGTTTTCTAATAAAAAGTTGTATAAGTATTACATTTTTAGGTCAAAAGTAAGTTTAGATACATTTCTAGACTTTCTTTGAGAAAGTAATATACAAATCATATGAATTGAATTAATGGCCGACACTTACGGCTGTGTTCTGTGTTCTAGTTCTGGAAGCAGCTGCTCCTCTGTAGGTCGGCTGCGAATTGTATTGTCCTGAATAGTCCTCCGGGTCGGCAACCGAGGGGTTGTATGTCTGAGCGGCGGCCACTCTGGCAGTGGGATCATAGCGCTCAATGAGTTCTTCGTATTGGGCTTTCCTTATTGCAGCCGGAAATTCATAATTACTGGTCTGACGATTGCTCTGTAATTAATTGACAAAAGAAATTGTTTTATTTAATGGACTGCTTTGGGTCTTTCAATTATGGGTGGGCGGAATTACACTCAAACCTATGTAAACAGTTCCGTATAGTAGGTATGTGTTGTGCACTCACCTTAGGATCAGAATTTGCGGAAATTCGGTGAAATTGGATACCAAATAGTATAAGGATTGTTGTGGAGAACAGGACTGAATTCATTTCGAATACTCTATAAAATATACAAATATTTAATAAAATGAATGTAAAGTTGTGTTCAGTTGTGTTCAGTGACACAAATCTTATTTCGCTGTCATTTTTATCTTTGTTTCAGTAATACTTTCGGACACTTTTTTAGTCGACAGAAACATAATTATTAGGATTTTACGACTCTTTCGTTACAAATTCCGAGTCTGTCGTTAACACTCACCAACACTCAGCCCAAGTCAGGCACCACTTATTTTAATCATTATTATTATCGTTTCGTAACTGATTCTCAATTCTTACAGACAGTCAGTGAAAATTGTTTTTTAACAGAAAGTGATTTTTGATTCAGATATTCATTTTTTTGTCATAAAAATCGTAAAAATTATAATAAAATAACTTCAACTTTCCCAGGACTCTCTCTCTCTCTCTCTCTCTCTCTCTCTCTCTCTCTCTCTCTCTCTCTCCCACACTCACTCACTTTTGTAATTTTATTTGAATTAATAAAATTTTAAAAAGAGAAAATCAAACTTTAA